>SRMA01026551.1:14389-26572 GCA_007224835.1 Danionella cerebrum | reverse complement strand
AAACCCCTAATCATTGTTTGACAGATATATACAATTATATTTCCCTTTAACTCCTTTTAGTATTTTTTAAATGTTATTTATTTATTTATTATATTTTTAACTTTAACCTTTTAACTCTTACATACAGAGCTTTACATAGTGGCACATTTAATCTGTGTTCATTAGCTTTGGATCAATAGTTGGTTTCTTTGTTTTGGGTTGACATGGCATCACGGATGCATCTGAAATGTATTTTTTGCCTTTATGCTTTTTTCCAGTGTGGCTGTGATGAATTGCAGTCACGCCACTGCAGTATTCTCTGCTCTAGTTTTGCTGCAGATATTCTTCAGAGCTCTGAAATGCATTGACTGGGTGATCGCAGTTCTCTACAATTAAACAGATCATGGTGTCAGTAACCTATAATAAATGTTATTCCAGCGCACACCCAGACCATCACGGGGAGCTCATTACTGAGCCATCCTCACACTGGGGGAAGGCCTATTTAAGTTGCAAAACAGCTGCTGTCAGAACTACAGCGAGATGAGAAAAGAAATGTATCTCAATGAATCCACCCAATTTAAGTGCTGCCGTCAACCAAACTTGGCCATATTATTACTGTGTAAACATTGCTTATGGATTGTTCTAGTAATCGCAAATTTGTTTATTTAGGTTTGCTTTGTCAATTTTATATTTACATGTAATTTTCTTTTTATTTCCTTTTGTTGGAGACATTGGATTTGATGGTGTACTGAATATTTGAAATGCTTCAAACACAATTACATTTAATTCTATCAACAAGGCGTCCTCGCTCCAATTTGATTCTGGGTGCAGATGGGGCAACTGCAGTATTTTTAACTCTCACCTAGGCATCTTCCTCCTCTGCCTTGTCCTGATCTCAACCCTCTCTGTGATACTAACACAAGCCGAACTCCCTTTGGGCAGACAGATGAGTCTAATGCCTTTCACCACAACACACAGACAAAGCAAACTTCTAGGCAAAAGCATAGCCGTGAACTTTACTTTATCTCTCTTCAGCTCTGTCCTGTCCTTTTAATGTGGAAAGAGGGCTTCTTAAAAAAAAGCAGATCCATTTTAAATGCATTGCAATTCCTTAAAAACACATTTACAAATTCCATGGGTTCAGAATCGCTAAAGAATTTGTTTTTCCAATAACACTTTTCTTTTCTGTACTTCAAGGTAAAGATTGTTAGAGTAAAATTATATACATTTTACACAAACAAAAGACTAGTATATATTTTTCCCAGGCTATATGCTTTGAACCTAAAGCGCATAATTACAGCATTTAACAATTGCTTGCTTTGTCTCTGTTAAATAAAGCAGATGTTTACATGAATTTGCAGTTTAAATAGCCAAACAAGATCATGAGAATACATCTGCAGATTTAACATTCATCAAGGAATCTGATTTAACTTTAAATATAGTTCCAACTGTCCATACAGTAGAATCATGATGTATCGCTAGAGCAATATAATCATTTAATTCCAAATATTCAGACATAAATGTGCAGTAGACAGTGTAATCATTTGGTGAGCGTGTATTGATCCCATCACTGGAGCTGATTCACTCCTATTGATTACTGTACACATCTACTGCACTGCATCGTGGATGATCATGAGAGCTGATTTCATTTTAGGTCTAAGCCTTGACTTAAAAGCAAAAACCAAGAGAAAGAACCCGGCACCGTGTTAATCATCTAAAGGTACTAAAATAGATCACAGCAAAGGGATCCTCCACACTCCTTTCATCTCTTCAGCTTCAATGACACGATGCTCCTCTCTTTTCTTGGATCCCCCAAGTGCACTCCAAGTGTTTAACTCACTCATTTTTCTTTTGGTGATTCTGTGGGATTGATCTTAAATATTCTATTCAAATGTCTTCTTTTATTTAAATTGTTTTTATTTTAATTTTTTGGTTAAAAAAATCCTTCCTCTATGCTAAAATGTGGCTGTTCGCAAAGAAACATATAAGAGCTCAGCCAATCATAGTTAAGTATTCTTGGTCAGATGAAGCACTCCTGTACTTGCTATATTTTTTTTTTACTCCAACATGGTAAAACTTGAAAGTCTGATATATAATCCACAATTGCAGATTTCAGGACAGGCCTTTTCTGTGTTTTTGAAAGCAAGACAAACCAAAATGTCTGCTCTGGATTGAGCTGCAGTCAACTGGACATTAAAAACAAAGATGTCTACATTTGTTAAAAGCTACATAATCCAGTTATATTGAGCTAAAGTTTGTTTAATGTGGCAAAAGTGGGCAACAATTAAACCAAAACCATTTTAGCATTGTTAACGCTAATTTTAGCTATAGTTCATTGGTTCATTGGTGTCATTTCTTAATAAGTTTTTCTTGTATCTTACCCTCCAGTACACAATTAGTGTTAATCCTTGATGTCATAATCCTGTGACTCATTTCTTCTCTCAACTACAGTATTCACATTGCTATCATCTATAAAGAGATTGGTTTGTTTGTGTTAAAAATCAATATAAATAGCATTTTTTTAGTCATCTTAGACTGCAAGAATGTAACAGGTTCCCATTACAGAAAATTCTGAAAGTAATGTTTAAGAATATTTAACAGAAAATGCAGATTTATTTAGGTTTAAACACTGAAGATGTTAACAGCTAAAACATGCTACATTGAGGAGAAGGCACACTAAGGAGGAGGGGGAGAGGGTAAGGGAGACAGCGAGAGAGCAAAAAATGCAGAGCCTAGTAGTGCTTCCTTATTGAAGCAACATGTAACTTCCTGTTGTGATGTAACTTCCTGTTCTATCTCAAAACAATACAATTTACAATATTTTTGTTCTATTACATGGTAGACGTGGCGTTGAGTGCTGGTGTAAGCTTTTGATTATTTACAATTAGCAAAAAAACATTAGCAATGGATATTAGGCACTTAAAGATGATTTTAAAGATAGCTTGTTTTCTCCCCTCCCCCATACATGCCTAGTCCTATAAATCCCCTGTAGAATAAAGCAGGTAATTATCTTATACACTGTCAAGCAATAAATCTGATTATGGAAATGAACCAACACCTATAGGTGTCATGTTTCTCCTAAAGGTTTAATTATGAGCTAATGATGGATTCATGTTTTCTGCTTTTCTGACAGGAAGTCAGGTGAGTAAATAAGAACGTTTGACATTCAACGCATCCGTGCAAGGTTTAGATCAAGTGCATCTGTGCAAAAATGTTTTGTTGAGACAGTCCTGAAGTTATGCAGAGGGGTAAAATAGTGTGCTAACAAACCATAGTAATGAGTGTGCGTGTTTTAGCTCACACATATTACATTTCAATCACTGAAGGTCACTGTTGGCTCATCATCTGCTTACTATAGCAGACTCGCTGGCTCACCAGTAAAGATATTTCCACTATGGTGATGCTTCAACTATTTTCTGCTGCTTCATCAATATTCGTGCGTCAGGTCTCAGCAACATTTTAAGCCATTTCATTGTTAATGCATTCAATAGTTCAAAAGAAAACAAAGCCCTTGTTGTATATTTATCAGCTAATCTTTTCACTTTTTAGCCTTTCATCCCTTGCAGCAATTTAACAAGAAAGAGGGAAAAAGAAAGCACAGAATGGAAAGACCCAGAGGCAGGTGGACGGGGTGAGGGAGAATAGACGAGGGAACACGAGGACAGGGTTTGATCCAGACAGAGCTCCAGGCAGACTGCTAAATCTACCACTTTTTATCTCCATCAAAAGAATTCATAGAAATCCTCGCTCAAGAACACAATCCCAACGTTATTATCAGATATCTTTAAAAAGCTAACTGACTTTGATGCCAAGCCAAAAACAGAGAAATAACTAAGGTCTTAAAATTGTAGCAAGCAATAATTAAAATAAAGTTATAATAAAAAAAAAACCACCAAAACAAATTATGTTGGTGTTGTCATAAATAGTGTCTCTGAGAAATACTTCATGAAAAAATATACATAAAATTATACATAATTTTCATTCAATGTGAAGTATACGGTTATCATTGATTGCTCTTGAGAGTTTTGTGCTGGCGAAGGCATCAAAAGTAAACAGATCATTTTCAGCTTACCTCTCACATCAGCTGAAAACCTGGCAGAGTGACGGGAAACAAAAAGCTTCAGCTCCTCGTCCAAGTTACAATCAATGAGATTTGTATCCCAAGTCCGGATTCCTAGAAATCAGAAAATGATAAACTATACTTTATATACATTGTAATGTCATAGATGCAATGAAACTGTTTATTTAATTTTTTTCTATATTTTGATAAATACATTTATGTGGATGTCCCAATTATATGGATTGGAAATTATTGGTTCGCAGATATTGACATTTAAATCCTAACCTATAATTTAAAGGATTATTTTCAGTTTATTGGTCTGTTAAAAATCATCTTTACCCACTCTTTTTCAGATTAGGGTATGATTGTAGGTTAAACAGATCTTTGGTAAACCCTAAATACGAATCTCCTATTAACCTCTGTGACCATCTTAAGATACAGACTTTGGTGGCTTGTGTTGTTTGGGTCTTTGCCTTTATTTGTCATGTGTTTTATTACTATTGGGAATGGACTAATGTCCACAAGGGATGCCGGTTTGTAAATCGGTACTTTGGCTGTAATAAAATGAATTAGTCTTGAAACTTTTTTGACAAAAGATCACTTTTTAATTACTCGTGGCCCCTTAAATGATCAGGTTAGGCATTAGATTTATCTATAGAATAAAAGGATGTAGGATAAACAAATGGTCTATACATTTTTGTAAATAAACATCACAATGGGTTGATTTATGTTAATTTGAGCGATGTTTGTTAATATCTTTGAATACTGTATCCATCTGTGCATCACCGGGAAAGTCACAATGTGAACAGGTCTGCTGTACAGTACATTGCAGGGTCACATTCACTCAACATTGACTGTTAAGTAGGATTTAATGTCTTTAATACACCCAATTTAAGTTTTTTGGATTGAGAGAACACCCCAGTACCTGGAAAAACTCATCCAAATATTGGGAGGATGTGCAAACTCCACTCCTGGACAGCCTCTAATTATTGATCCTCTAACTGAAAGGTAGCATCCCTATAAATAGCTACTTACAACAATGGTGCGAACTGTTGTGCTAGTACTTCAGTACTTCTTAATGGCTGTATTTTTGGGGTCATTGTCTTGCTGCAGAACCAAGACCAATGTGTCTCCAATGCTCAAAGTTGCCCGTTTCATGAACACAAGACCTTATTCGAGCAATAATTGATTTGATTTAGAGTTTTTGGTTTGCTCATTTACCATTGTGTAAATTAAACAAATAAACAATCGACAGTTGTATTTCTGAACGCAAAATCTGAAGGCAAAAACATGTTCAAAAAACGTCCCTCTACTGAACTGTCTTGAGTTGAGATAATGTAAGATTGTGTCAAATTAAATTGTAACTTTAAGATACTTTAAAGCCACTTTGTTAACTTTATTGTTGTGAATAAATGTTGAAATAAGTGGCGCGAGCGTCCCATCAAACACAAAACGCCCTTTTAGTCAAGAACGCGAACGGAAGACCCTTCTGACTCTCCGTAGCAACTGCAGTGCGGACACGGCCACGCCCACAAGCCGGTGTCAGACGGGAGGATAGGGAAGAAGGATGCACTGAGATGGATATAAATCAGCACCAATAAGGTCTATAATTTTTATCCGGTGGAGAAAAAGTTCAGTTTTTTTCATACATTGCAACATAGTTTAAAACATAGCAACGTTTATAATCAAATAAGCCCGAAGCAAGTATTTTAAAAGTGAAAAAAATTAGGAAAAGGTGACTTACAAACTAATTTAGGTCAACTGAGTCACTTCTAAACTATGAGACCTATTTCAAAATGAAACAAGACCGTCCCTCTCCTAAAAGGAAGCAAGCGCAGCAGGTGATGCAGCACAGCATCTCTTCCTCAGAGAGAGAGACAGAGCAGATCAATGTGCCTCCACCCGGCTAAACAAACCCCATCGACCCACAATCTATAAATATTCATGCTGATTCATTCTAGCCCACCACTGAACACAACACTGACGCCCTGCCAAAAGCCCATCCATCTGAATCATCTGATCCAACTCAACAATAGTGATCACGAGGTGATGGGGAGAATGGGAATCAGGGGGTGCGCGACTTGATCCTTTTGATAAGATATGAAGTGCACTCTCTGATACCAGGGAGGGGCTGCCTTCCGTTTGCATGTCTCTGGATGTCCACAAACACACAAAGACATTCTCTCACATTTTATTTCAAGCCAGCAGGAATCTGTTGCTTTGATTATTCTGTCCCCGAAATTGTTTCTGCAGTTGGAATAGTATTCGAAAAGGAAAAACATATTGTGCAATCAAATCATGCAATAAAAGTCCATGGCTCCCTATACCTTTCTCGATGTCCGCAATGGCACACTTCAGGTGCTGATCAGTGACCAGCTCACCAATGACCACCAGCAGATAATATTTGCCCTCGTCGAAGTGATGTGCTGAAGCTGTGGGTGAAGTGTTCCTGAGGCTGCTCAGACCTCCGAAGGGAGCAGGAGTCTCTGCAGAATCAACCAACGTCGCCATTCTCTCAGAGCTTCTTTCTCTGTTACACACACATGCACACACCCGCTTTCTCTCTCCGAGAGCCCCACACGCTTCCCTGACTGTCCGGCTGTGGTGCGGTGGGGCTGAAGGTGTGGCCCGGGCTTTTATACGCGGCTCAGACTGTCTGCGTGAGTGTCGGTGGTGATGATGAGGGACCGCACCGCTGCTGCCCCCACCTCTCCCCCTTTCCTTTGAATCCAGCTGATGTCATGTAGCAAATCACCGCACCAGACCAATAGCAACCTTGAAAAGTCTCACAAATGATGAGGTCCAAAATGTGTCTTTGTTTGATAATGTTGATAGATGGATAAGGTCTCCATAGACCAGTAAATTAAGCTGAAAGATGTGGAAAGTTCTGACCAAATGAAGAAGTTTTGGTTCATTCTTTCATATGGTCATATTTAGAGGGGTATGAACTGGATTTTAAATAACTAAGCAGTTTAACAATAACTTGACTACATACACAACTTTTCGTGCCGTCTGATTCTTGGTTCTTGGTCAGAGAGTGAAAAATGGAACAAAAGTTAGCAAGTATTGAAATCTTTTAAAAGTAACGTTATAAGTGGCATCTATGAAAGATTCGGTAGAAACAGTGTGGATTCTCTACATAGGGTTAACCTTCAACAGTCACCTAAGAGTCCAACTCGATCCCTATGCATAACCCCTAACCGGACCCTCACCTTAAACTCTAAACCTAACCTTAACCCCAAATCTCACCCTAACTCTAAACCTGGAATGGGGAAAGTCATTCTTGTAGGGCCAGTGTCCTCTACTGGTAGCTTAAACAAACCAAAGAGAGCTTAAATAGTACAATCAGGTGTGTTTCATGAAGGTTGCGACAAAACTGTGCAGGGCTGCGGCCCTCCTTAATTGCCCACCTCTTACCTAAACCCAAGTCTAACCATAATCATAACCCTTGACCCTCATCTAACCATCAATCCAACCAAAACTTTAAAACCTAACTCTGCCCATAACCTCAACTGTAACCCTAACCCTAAACATAAACCTAACCGTAAGCGTAAACCCTAACCATCACCATACCTATAACCCTAACTCTAGCCATAACCGTATCCCTGACCCTCACCTAACACTCACTCCAACCCAAAACCCCTGAACCTAACCGCAATATGTCAGTATAGCCTACAAGATTTGTCTCATCTTGATGATGTCATTATGGGAGTTTTACAGCTGATGCATTAAATTTCTTCTTCTTATTTTAAATTAAAGACTAAATGGTTACAAATATCAGAACTTTATTCATTTGTTTGATTTTCCATCATCATAAATAGACAATGTGCTGTGTTGAGCCACAGGCATTTTTCCTTCAAATGATGAATGTAAAATGAAGCTCCTAGTATGTTATATTTGTGTGAGAAATTAGTGTCAGACGCAGCATGAGTCCATTGAAAGTAGGGCATGATTCAGCTCATCAAACTTTCAGCATATCACATCTGGAACAGTGGAAGCCTGTTCTGAGCTTATTATTAATTCACATGCCACACAGTTAGAGACATGTGTCTTTCAGCCTAATGACGATCATGTTATTTCTGAATAGAAATGATAAAATAATAGATTGGCTTTCTCTGATTATTCTAGAATTGCATCAGAATACACTGTAAAAAACAACAATACTTTATAGTGACTGTACTTAACTGTTTATTTTTACAAAATTTTTGTTTGGCTTTATTTTATGGATTATTTCAACTCATTTACAATATTTTCTGTTTGTTCAGCCAAATGAAACACATATAAACTAGAGATATAGTATTTTTAAATGCTTTATATAGTTTAGTAATTCCCTTCAGCATTTATGTTTTTCTCCTTTTGTGAAAAGTTTTAATTCTTTTGAATAAAATAATAAAATAATGACCCCAGCTCAGTATAATTGTTTTATACTGTGATTCTTTAATATGTATTATCAACGAAAGAAAGAAAGTAAGAAAGGTTTTTTATTCATTTTTACTACAAATACATTAAATTTAAAGATTAAGTTGACTTTAAATTAATTGATTAAACTTCTTCATTAAAGAATAGGATTCTGTCGCTGTGTGGAAAGTAGTAAATTGAAGGGAAGCATCTATTCCTCCGCAGGTTCCATTTAGCCACTAACTGAACTGCAGCCTGACAGATTCTGGCCTGAATGCATGTGTCTGTTTTTGGAAGAGTCAGAACCCCCTGCTGAGAGCTCTTTTTTCTGTCAGAGGCTGGCACGCACACTGGGGGCTGTTGCATTCAATAGTTAACACTGTAATTAAAAACATATATTTATATATTATTGGAGTGCTATAAAATATCCAGTGCTACAGAATATCCACATTTCATAGAGGATGATTTGTTTTAAAGAATAGAAATAATAGAAAACACACACAGTTTGAATATTCATTGATTTAAAAACAATTTTCTAGAGATGTTCTCTTAATTGTATGCATTTCTGAGCACTATATAAAGCTAATGAGTCTTGTGTTGTGCTGCCCTCTTGCGATGCAAACAATAAAAGCATTTCTTAAGTTGTTTGTGAACTGTATTTCTGTTCAACAACTTAAAAATCAGTTGTATATTTTGTTCTTTTACTCTTCACGAAAAGAACAGAATATTTATTTGTGAATGTTTTTATTATTTCATGCTGTCAACAATTTCTTGTTATGATTTTCCACAACAAAAAAACAAATTGAATTCTTTAAGGATGTATCAAAAATCTCAAGTCATTTCATCTCTAGCAAGTGTTGTTTATAAATTCTTTCTCTGCAAATTTCAAAGGTTTTGTAGGTTTTGTTAAAACAAATAAAAAACACATTTAAGATAACACTACATTTGGTGCATCGCAAACACCCCTTCACTGAGACTGAGTAGCAAAACAAGCAGTAAAATGTCAAACTGTGAGTTGTTCTCATGATTATGTGCATAGGTTAAACAGAATTGGACTCAACTGTGAACCTACAACGTAGCAAATAACCAGCTTTCCATGGATATAGAAAATGGGATTTCCTGACATGTATGCGTTCCTGATTTCATACACAAAACAAGGTAAAAGGGTATAAAAAGCCTCAACGCCTCATCGTTCTTTAAAGTAAGATTTGTTGGGGACATTAACATTATTACATCTATAGACATTCTGTTTGTATATACATGTACGTACAAATTATTTTTATTGCAATTTTTATTAGAGAATCTGTTGTTCTCTTCAATGACACAAAATAATATGACAAATAAAAAATAAATTGTAAATACTGTAAAAAAAGTTTTTTTAAGACAAGTGGGTGATTTTTTTTAAGTGAAATGCTCTTTGCATCATTCAATTAATTTTGGCTTAAGTTAAAACAAAGTATTTTCGATTTTATTAAGTTGTGTCAAACATTATATTTACATTCAGCTAACATGGTGACGTCAACAATCTGACTAACCAGACATAAACGGGTGACCACAAATCCAAGTTTCAGCTACTGGATTCCAGTATTTTTTTTAATTGCAGCGATCCATTTGCTTCTTTTTTTCTGGATTTTGCCAGTCTGAACAATATTTTCCAATTTGAAAAAAATATTTTGCCCCCAATGTGTGCCTTTATGGGAATCAAACACGCATTACCCACTTGTGCATGAGTTTTTTTCCATTCACTTCAGGGAGGTCTACCCTTTGTAGCCTTTATGGCTCAACTCACACCCTCCAAATAATGTCACATTTTCTTGTTGGTTAGGAATCAAACCCTGGTCTGTGCTTTTAAGTAAAAGATACAAGGCCAACAGTGTGTGGACTGGTTCGTTGAAGATGGGGTTGGAAGCCTCAAACATTACACCTCCAGCCCATCACTGGTTTGCCCACTAAAGTCCTGATTTGCATTTGAGCTTACGCACGCACGCACGCACACGATTGTTGTAGGTAGGACGTGGGAGTGGGGATGCCAGCAGGGGGTGCTCACGCTCACCTTTTGGTCTACATGGGTTCTGTTGGTGCACATTGGTGGGGACGGATTTATATATTCAGCAGCCCGCTCTGCAATTATCGTTCTTTAAAATATTTTCAAAAAGTAATGACTTCCATGATAAATAAAATATCGTTCAACGTTTATGATAAAATAAAGGGTTTAAAATGAACACAACAAAAACTCATCTGAAACGATTAATCATTTGTCAGTTGTCACCGGACCAAGTGTTAACCTATTGGTCTGCAGTTTGGCAATGTATTAAAAATGTGTGGTTGTGTAAATTTCATAACTGTACATAAAGAAATGACACTTTCTTGCATTGTTGTAAGTCCATGAGCCTGCATTATGTCTGCATCTGTTAGGGGCAACCCTCCATGATGGTAAGGGAGGGGTTAAATGAACTCAAATGCACACACAAGATGGGATCAACTCACTTTTAATAAATAAATATAAACAAATAAACACAAACACCCGTGGTAGGGCAAAACCTTACATAAATATACTGAAGTAAACTAAAGCTAACTCAAACAAAACAAGAAAAACATTAACTCAAAAAACAATCAACGATTGCTACCAGCAGGCTGCTGGGGGAACTATATCTAAAAGTAAAACTCAAACTGAACAGACAATACAGAAGCACAGAGCTTACCAGACAAGGCACGAGGGATGATAATAATAATTGTCAAATCTCAAATAATGAACCCGCACTTGGGACAGGGAGCAAGGGGCTTAAAAAGGCAGAAAGCAAACGAGGGAATGACGAACCAGACATGAGGAGCAGGTGTGGCACATGAGGGCAATTAACAAGGACACAGGATGAAGACACACACAGGAGAAGGGGCCAGAATAAAAGGTACAACATGGAGGAACACCGACAAGGAGGAAGAGCAGGCAGGAACAGAAGAGAGTTTACAAAATAAAAGACTAGGAAAATAACAAAATAAAAGTAACTAGGGAAAGAACCCAACATAATCCCCCCCCCTAAGGGGTGGCTTCCAGACACCCCAACAGAAACGAAAAGGAACAAGACAGAAAATAAATAAAAACAGAACAGAGCCCAGGATCCTGTAACCCATAAAGGGGGCAAAAGCACACAGGATCCACACAAAGGGTCAGAGAATAGGGGCTAGGGAGACTCTGACAGACAAGGGGGAAAACAAGACCAAGGAGGGGCAGGAAGGGTGAGCCAGCGGACGATCAGGGAACAGAAAGGGGAGGCAAACAAAGGGGGCAGAGAACAGAAAACATGGACAAAAATCATAATAAAATAATCATAACAAAACTTGAGTCCAAACTTGGTGGTGCCGACCTTGGCACAGAGGCTCCGACCATACTGAGCAGGGGCAAGGAGAGGAGCAGAGGTGACTTCTGCTGCAGGCGCTAGGTTCCCAGGAGGCCAAGCTGGAGACAGAACTTGAACCAGGGCACAGTTGATCCCCATCAGGCTGGACAGCAGCACCTCAGGAACACACTGGAGAGAGCGCAACCAGGACCCTGGGCTGAAGCTGTAACTGCGGCATGCAAGGATGGAGTATGCACCCGAGAGGTAGGGAGAAGCTGTAACACCGACAGCTCCAGACACAGCATGAGCAGGCCCCCACACCACCACGGAAGACTCTGGCAACAGGCACTCCAGGAGACTCCAACCCCCGAACAGATGGTTACAGCTAGCCGAGGATAAGGCCCCACAGAG
>SRMA01026551.1:0-13582 GCA_007224835.1 Danionella cerebrum | reverse complement strand
AAGTTTGCACGCAAACTTCGATGTTGGCTTGCGTTGGTGCCGTTTATACCTATTTTTTTTTAAATGTTGGCAATTCTGCAGCAATAACATAATCCAACCCCCATGTCTCTATGATTCTCATAAGCTGAGACAGGTACATGCAATATTGGTTGCTATGGTAACCAGTCTGGTTGCTATGGAGGTGTCAGTGACCTAACATATTGTTCCCCATGTCAACCCGAGTAAAATACACCAACCCCCATGTCTCTATGACTTTCGTAAGCTGAGATAGAGATACGCCATATTGGTTGCTATGGTAACAGTGTGGTTGCTATGGAGGGGTCGCTGACCTAATATATTATTCCCTATATGAATACGAGTAAATTACAGCAACCCCCATGTCTCTATGATTTTCCTGAGCTGAGATGGGTACATGCAAAATTGGTTGCTATGGTAACCAGTCTGGTTGCTATGGAGGGGTCAGTGACCTAACACATTGTTCCCCATGTCAATACATCAACCCCCATGTCTCTATGACTTTCCAAAGCTGAGATAGAGCTGCGCCATATTGGTTGCTATGGTAACCAGTTTGGTTGCTATGGAGGGGTCGCTGACCTAATATATTGCTCCCCATATCTATACGGGTAAAATACAGCAACCCCCATCTCTTTATGATTTTCCTAAGCTGAGATAGAGACATGCCATATTGGTTGCTATGGTAACCAGTCTGGTTGCTATGGAGGTGTCATTAACATAATATGTTTCAGCTGTCAGTATGGGTGAAGCTTACCAGCCCCCAAGTCTCTAGCATTTTCCTAAGCTAAGATAGAGATGTGGCTATATAGTTGCTATGGTAAACAATTTGGTTGCTATGGAGGAGTTAGTGACATCATGTTGTAATCTACTTTTCATTTAGAATAATATAAAGCAACCCCCATGTCTCTACTGTGTTCCGTTTAGAAGATATTTGACATTGAAAGAAAAAAAAAAAAGTGGGTGTGGCTTAATTAATTTATGTTAATTCACAAGCAATGATGGGCTGGATAAGTAATTTGCTTCCTTAATGCTTGTATGACTTTCAGTGTCAATCAATTACAGAAGCTCTTTTACATTAGGATCTATGGGATTCATGCTCCATTCATTTCAATGAGCCATTGAAAGTCAATGAGACACCTTTGACCTACTTATTTGAAATCAGCTTGCACCTGGAGTTATCAACTGCCAGATTTTCCAACGAGTCAGCTGACTCAACTGTCAGATTTTCAAACGATGGCAAATCTGCTGGAGAAAATCCGATTTCCATGCCTCAAACAAATAAAGATTATAGGAGAACCGGAAGACATATCGAAATGATTCTTTCTTTGTCAGAAGCAGAAGACCCTAACAAAGAGAATGCTGTAAATTTTGTGAAAATATGGCGAGCTAGAAATAGCCTTCATTTGATTCTGTGCAACTGCTCATTTCTGAGAAATCCATACCCTCAAACAAATAAACATTACGAAAGAATGAACAGAGGTATTGAAATATTTCTTTTACTGTTAGAATCCCAAGATTTTAAGGAAGAGAATGGTGTAAATTTTGTGAAGCTGTGATAAAGTGTGAATGATTTATGGCGAGTTAAAAATAGCCTGCGACTGAGATTTTAAACAGAATCCACCAGAATTTTTGAATGGAGGTGAATGGAGCAATTAAGTGCACTCCTTGTGGTTTAGGCCACCTGGAGTAAAAACCGTGTGTTTTTTAAAAATGAAAACAGCACCAACTGAAAGAGGACAAAAATCTCTACATTTTAGGTATAAAATGTGGGTGTAAAGGTTAATTTTTAGTTGAGAAAACAGTGCAAGTAGCAACAAGACTGAGCTTGCTCAAAGTTAGAGTGAGCGATGACATCACCACTCTAGGGCTCCCATAGGGAATGACTTGGGCGATTTTTGGGCCGAAATTCGCGATTTATACGGAAACCGCTGGTCCAATCGGTCCGAAGAGATATAGCAACTCGAGTGGGAACAGTCTGGACGACCGTGGAAAGTTTCGTGGCTGTAGCTCGAACGGGCTAGGAGGAGAAGCTCTGTAAAATTTCGACGTAGGAAAAGAGAAGAAGAAGAAGAAGAATAATAACTAGATTTTAAAGTTTGCACGCAAACTTCGATGTTGGCTTGCGTTGGTGCCGTTAATACCTATTTTTTTTTTTTTTTTCAGTTCCGCAACAATAACATAATCCAACCCCCATGTCTCTATCATTCTCATAAGCTGAGATAGGTACATGTAAAATTGGTTGCTATGGTAACCAGTCTGGTTGCTATGGAGGGGTAAGTGACCTAACATATTGTTCCTCATGTCAACACGAGTAAAATACACCAACCCCCATGTCTCTAAGACTTTCGTAAGCTGAGATAGAGCTGCGCCATATTGGTTGCTATGGTAACAGTTTGGTTGCTATCGAGGGGTCGCTGACCTAATATATTGTTCCCCATATGAATACGAGTAAATTACAGCAACCCCCATGTCTCTATGATTTTCCTGAGCTGAGATAGGTACATGCAAAATTGGTTGCTATGGTAACCAGTCTGGTTGCTATGGAGGGGTCAGTGACCTAACACATTGTTCCCCATGTCAATACATCAACCCCCATGTCTATGACTTTCTAAAGCTGAGATAGAGCTGCGCCATATTGGTTGCTATGGTAACCAGTCTGGTTGCTATGGAGAGGTCGCTGACCTAACATATTGTTCCCCATATCAATACGGGTAAAATACGGCAACCCCCATGTCTCTATGATTTTCCTAAGCTGAGAGAGAGTCATGCCATATTGGTTGCTATGGTAACCAGTCTGGTTGCTATGGAGGAGTCATTGACATGATATAATGTTTCAGCTCTCAGTATGGGTGAAGCTTACCAACCCCCAAGTCTCTAGCATTTTCCTAACCCAAGATAGAGATATGCCAATTTAGTTGCTATGGTAAACAATTTAGTTGCTATGGAGGAGTCAGTGACATCATGTTATAATCTACTTTACATTTAGAATAATATAAAGCAACCCCCATGTCTGTACTGTGTTCTGTTTAGAAGATATTTGACATTGAAAGTTATGTCAAAAAGTGGGTGTGGCTTAATTAATTTATGTTAATTCACAAGCAATGATGGGCTGGATAAGTAATTTGCTTCCTTAATGCTTGTATGACTTTCCAGTGTCAATCAATTACAGAAGCTCTTTTACATTAGGATCTATGGGGTTCATGCTCCATTCATTTCAATGGGCCATTGAAAGTCAATGAGACACCTTTGACCTACTTATTTGAAATCAGCTTGCACCTGGAGTTATCAACTGCCAGATTTTCAAACGAGTCAGCTGACTCAACTGTCAGATTTTCAAACGATGGCAAATCTGCTGGAGAAAATCCGATTTCCATGCCTCAAACAAATAAAGATTATAGAAGAACCGTGAGACATATCGAAATGATTCTTTCTTTGTAAGAAGCAGAAGACCCTAACGAAGAGAATGCTGTAATTTTTGTGAAGGTGTGATTAGAAATAAAAAAATTATGGCGAGCTACAAATAGCCTTCATTTGATTCTGTGCAACTGCTCATTTTAGAGAAATCCATACCCTCAAACAAATAAACATTACGAAAGAATGAACAGAGGTATTGAAATATTTCTTTTACTGTTAGAATCCCAAGATTTTAAGGAAGAGAATGGTGTAAATTTTGTGAAGCTGTGATAAAGTGTGAATGATTTATGGCGAGTTAAAAATAGCCTGCGATTGAGATTTTAAACAGAGTCCACCAGAATTTTTGAATGGAGGTGAATGGAGCAATTATGTGCACTCGTTGTGGTTTAGGCCACCTGGAGTAAAAACCGTGTGTTTTTAAAAAACGTAAACAACACCAACTGAAAGAGGACAAAAATCTCTACCATTTACATATAAAATGTGTGTGTAAAGGTTAATTTTTAGTTGAGAAAACAGTGCAAGTAGCAACAAGACTGAGCTTGCTCAAAGTTAGAGTGAGCGATGACATCACCACTCTAGGGCTCCCATAGGGAATGACTTGGGCGATTTTTGGGCCGAAATTCGCGATTTTTACGGAAACCGCTGATCAAATCGGTCCGAAGAGATATAGCAACAAACTACATAACAGCTCTGAGGTGTGTTGAAAGTTTCGTGGCTGTAGCTCGAACGGGCTAGGAGGAGTAGTGTTGAGAATTTTTGTCAGAAGAAAAGAGAAGAAGAAGAAGAAGAAGAACTAGATTTTAAAGTTTGCACGCAAACTTCGATGTTGGCTTGCGTTGGTACCGTTAATACCTTTTTTTTTTAAATGTTGTCAATTCCGCAACAATAACATAATCCAACCCTCATGTCTCTATGATTCTCATAGGCTGAGATAGGTACATGCAAAATTGGTTGCTATGGTAACAAGTCTGGTTGCTATGGAGGGGTCAGTGACCTAACATATTGTTCCCCATGTCAACACGAGTAAAATACACCAACCCCCATGTCTCTATGACTTTCGTAAGCTGAGATAGAGATACGCCATATTGGTTGCTATGGTAACAGTGTGGTTGCTATGGAGGGGTCGCTGACCTAATATATTGTTCCCCATATGAATACGAGTAAATTACAGCAACCCCCATGTCTCTATGATTTTCCTGAGCTGAGATAGGTACATGCAAAATTGGTTGCTATGGTAACCAGTCTGGTTGCTATGGAGGGTCAGTGACCTAACACATTGTTCCCCATGTCAATACATCAACCCCCATGTCTCTATGACTTTCCAAAGCTGAGATAGAGCTGTGCCATATTGGTTGCTATGGTAACCAGTTTGGTTGCTATGGAGGGGTCGCTGACCTAATATATTGCTCCCCATATCTATACGGGTAAAATACAGCAACCCCCATCTCTCTATGATTTTCCTAAGCTGAGATAGAGACATGCCATATTGGTTGCCATGGTAACCAGTCTGGTTGCCATGGAGGTGTCATTAACATAATATAATGTTTCAGCTGTCAGTATGGGTGAAGCTTACCAGCCCCAAGTCTCTAGCATTTTCCTAAGCTAAGATAGAGATGTGGCAATATAGTTGCTATGGTAAACAATTTGGTTGCTATGGAGGAGTTAGTGACATCATGTTGTAATCTACTTTGCATTTAGACTAATATAAAGCAACCCCCATGTCTCTACTGTGTTCCGTTTAGAAGATATTTGACATTGAAAGTTATGTCAACAAGGGGGTGTGGCTTAATTAATTTATGTTAATTCACAAGCAATGATGGGCTGGATAAGTGATTTGCTCCCTTAATGCTTGTATGACTTTCCAGTGTCAATCAATTACAGAAGTTCTTTTACATTAGGATCTATGGGGTTCATGCTCCATTTATTTCAATGGGCCATTGAAAGTCAATGAGACACCTTTGACCTACTTATTTGAAATCAGCTTGCACCTGGAGTTATCAACTGTCAGATTTTCAAACGAGTCAGCTGACTCAACTGTCAGATTTTCAAACGATGGCAAATCTGCTGGAAAAAATCCGATTTCCATGCCTCAAACAAATAAAGATTATAGAAGAACCGTAAGACATATCGAAATGATTCTTTCTTTGTAAGAAGCAGAAGACCCTAACGAAGAGAATGCTGTAATTTTTTGTGAAGGTGTGATTAGAAATAAAAAAATTATGGCGAGCTACAAATAGCCTTCATTTGATTCTGTGTAACTGCTCATTTTAGAGAAATCCATACCCTCAAACAAATAAACATTACGAAAGAATGACCAGAGGTATTGAAATATTTCTTTTACTGTTAGAATCCCAAGATTTTAAGGAAGAGAATGGTGTAAATTTTGTGAAGCTGTGATAAAGTTTGAATGATTTATGGCGAGTTAAAAATAGCCTGCGATTGAGATTTTAAACAGAATCCACCAGAATTTTGAATGGAGGTGAATGGAGCAATTATGTGCACTCGTTGTGGTTTAGGCCACCTGGAGTAAAAACCGTGTGTTTTTTAAAAATGAAAACAGCACCAACTGAAAGAGGACAAAAATCTCTACCATTTAGATATAAAATGTGTGTGTAAAGGTTAATTTTTAGTTGAGAAAACAGTGCAAGTAGCAACAAGACTGAGCTTGCTCAAAGTTAGAGTGAGCGATGACATCACCACTCTAGGGCTCCCATAGGGAATGACTTGGGCGATTTTTGGGCCGAAATTCGCGATTTTTACGGAAACCGCTGATCAAATCGGTCCGAAGAGATATAGCAACAAACTACATAACAGCTTTGAGGTGTGTTGAAAGTTTCGTGGCTGTAGCTCGAACGGGCTAGGAGGAGTAGTGTTGAGAATTTTTGTCAGAAGAAAAGAGAAGAAGAAGAAGAATAATAAGTTTAGGTGCAATATCAATATGTTGGCTTTGCAAGCCAACATAATAAGTTTAGGAGAGATAACAATATGTTGGCTCTGCAAGCCAACATAACTAGATTTTAAAGTTTGCACGCAAACTTCGATGTTGGCTTGCGTTGGTGCCGTTAATACCTTTTTTTTAAATGTTGTCAATTCCGCAACAATAACATAATCCAACCCTCATGTCTCTATGATTCTCATAGGCTGAGATAGGTACATGCAAAATTGGTTGCTATGGTAACAAGTCTGGTTGCTATGGAGGGGTCAGTGACCTAACATATTGTTCCCCATGTCAACACGAGTAAAATACACCAACCCCCTTGTCTCTATGACTTTCGTAAGCTGAGATAGAGATACGCCATATTGGTTGCTATGGTAACAGTGTGGTTGCTATGGAGGGGTCGCTGACCTAATATATTGTTCCCCATATGCATACGAGTAAATTACAGCAACCCCCATGTCTCTATGATTTTCCTGAGCTGAGATAGGTGCATGCAAAATTGGTTGCTATGGTAACCAGTCTGGTTGCTATGGAGGGGTCAGTGACCTAACACACTGTCCCCCATGTCAATACATCAACCCCCATGTCTCTATGACTTTCCAAAGCTGAGATAGAGCTGTGCCATATTGGTTGCTATGGTAACCAGTTTGGTTGCTGTGGAGGGGTCGCTGACCTAATATATTGCTCCCCATATCTATACGGGTAAAATACAGCAACCCCCATCTCTCTATGATTTTCCTAAGCTGAGATAGAGACATGCCATATTGGTTGCTATGGTAACCAGTCTGGTTGCTATGGAGGTGTCATTAATATAATATAATGTTTCAGCTGTCAGTATGGGTGAAGCTTACCAGCCCCCAAGTCTCTAGCATTTTTATAAGCTAAGATAGAGATGTGGCAATATAGTTGCTATGGTAAACAATTTGGTTGCTATGGAGGAGTTAGTGACATCATGTTGTAATCTACTTTCCATTTAGACTAATATAAAGCAACCCCCATGTCTCTACTGTGTTCCGTTTAGAAGATATTTGACATTGAAAGTTATGTCAAAAAGTGGGTGTGGCTTAATTAATTTATGTTAATTCACAAGCAATGATGGGCTGGATAACTAATTTGCTTCCTTAATGCTTGTATGACTTTCCAGTGTCAATCAATTACAGAAGCTCTTTACATTAGGATCTATGGGGTTCATGCTCCATTCATTTCAATGGGCCATTGAAAGTCAATGAGACACCTCTGACCTACTTATTTGAAATCAGCTTGCACCTGGAGTTATCAACTGCCAGATTTTCAAACGAGTCAGCTGACTCAACTGTCAGATTTTCAAACGATGGCAAATCTGCTGGAGAAAATCGATTTCCATGCCTCAAACAAATAAAGATTATAGAAGAACCGTAAGACATATCGAAATGATTCTTTTTTTGTCAGAAGCAGAAGACCTTAACGAAGAGAATGCTGTAATTTTTGTGAAGGTGTGATTAGAAATAAAAAAGTTATGGCGAGCTACAAATAACCTTCATTTGATTCTGTGCAACTGCTCATTTTAGAGAAATCCATACCCTCAAACAAATAAACATTACGAAAGAATGAACAGAGGTATTGAAATATTTCTTTTACTGTTAGAATCCCAAGATTTTAAGGAAGAGAATGGTGTAAATTTTGTGAAGCTGTGATAAAGTGTGAATGATTTATGGTGAGTTAAAAATAGCCTGCGATTGAGATTTTAAACAGAATCCACCAGAATTTTTGAATGGAAGTGAATGGAGCAATTAAGTGCACTCCTTGTGGTTTAGGCCACCTGGAGTAAAAACCGTGTGTTTTTTAAAAATGAAAACAGCACCAACTGAAAGAGGACATAAATCTCTACCATTTAGATATAAAATGTGTGTGTAAAGGTTAATTTTTAGTTGAAAAAACAGTGCAAGTATCAACAAGACTGAGCTTGCTCGAAGTTAGAGTGGGCGATGACATCACCACTCTAGGGCCCCCATAGGGAATGACTTGGGCGATTTTTGGCCCGAAATTCGCGATTTTTACGGAAACCGCTGATCAAATCGGTCCGAAAAGACATAGCAACCCGAGTGGGAACAGCTTGGACGACCGTGGAACGTTTCGTGGCTGTAGCTCGAACGGGCTAGGACGAGTAGCTGACAGAAATTTTGTCAGAAGAAGAAGAAGAAGAAGAATAACTAGAAAGTGCATTTCCTAGCGGAAAATGCGTGTGAATGCAGAGAGCTGAAAGAGAATGCCTAAAATTGCTGAATTCCTTGGCTAAACCGTGAAACATTAGAAAGTTAAAAGTGTCAAAAGTTGAAAGCTGAAGCTGAAACGTTGTAAAGTTGAAATATAAAAAGTTGAAAGTGGAAGCTGAAGGTTGAAACATTAGAAAGTTGAAAGTGTTGAAAATAAAAAGTGTGAGCTGAAAGGTAAAACATTAGAAAGTTAAAGTGTCAAAAGTTGAAAGTTGAAGCTAAAAGGTGAAACATTATAAAGTTGAAAATGTCAAAAGTTAAAAGCTGAAGCTGAAACATTGTAAAGTTGAAATATGTACAGTTGAAAGTGGAAGCTGAAGGGTAAAATATTAGACAGCTGAAAAAGTGTCAAAAGTTGAAAGTGTCATAAGTGGAAAGTGGAAGCTGAAATGTGAAACATTAGAAAGTAAAAAGTGTCAAATTAATAGTGGAAGCTGAAAGGTAAAACATTAGAAAGTTAAAATTGTCAAATTGGAAAGTGGAAGCTGAAACGTGAAACTTAAAAACAAATGTGACACATTGTAAAGTTGAAAATGTCAATCAATTCGGTTGCTATGGTAATAAGTAGGGTTGCTATGGAGGGGTCACAGACATAATATATTGTTATCTGTGTGACTACGAGAAATTAAACCTACCCTCATGTCTCTTGCACTTCGCTAAGCTGAGTTAGAGATATGTCAATTGGGTTGCTCTGGTAACACGTCTGGTTGCTATGGAGGGGTCAGTAACATCATATAATGTTCCTTGAGTGACTGCAGGTAAATTACAACAACCCCTGTGTCTCTAGCATTTTCCTAAGCTGAGAAAAGATGTGCCAACTGGGTTGCTATGGTAACCAGTATTGTTGCTATGGAGGGGTCATTGACATCATATAATGTTTCATGTGTCACTATGAGTGAAACAAACCAAACCCTGTGTCCCTAGCATTTTACTAAGCTGAGATAGAGATATGTCAATTTGGTTGCTATGGTAACCATTTGGTTGCTATGGAGGGTTTAGTTACCTCAGTGATTGTTACCGGGGTCACAATTTTTGAAACAAACTCACCCCATGTCTCTAGCACTTTCCTAAGCTGAGGGAGAGATGTGTCAATTGGGTTGCTATGGTAACCAGTATGGTTGCTATGGAGGGGTCATTGGCATAATATATTGATCCCTGTGTGACTACAAGTAAATTACACCAACCCCCATGTCTCTAGCATTTTCCAAAGCTGAGATAGAGATGTGTCAATTTGGTTGTAATGGTAACCAGTATGGTTGCTATGAAGGGGTCAGGGACATAATATAATGTTCCTGTGTGATTACAAGTCAATTAAAGCAACTCCTGTGTCTCTAGCATTTTTCTAAGCTGAGATAGAAATGTGTCAATTGGGTTGCTATGGAAACCAGTATGGCAGCTATGGAGGGGTCTGCTACCTCAATTAATGTTTCCGGGGTCGCCATTAGTGAAACAAACTCACCCCCACGTCTCTAGAATTTTCCTAAGCTGAGATAGAGATGTGTCAATTGGGTTGCTATGGTAACCAGTATGGTTGCTATGAAGGGGTCAGTGACAATATGTAATGTCCCCTGTGTGACTACAAGTCATTTAGACCAACTCCCATGTCTCTCTCATTTTCTTAAGTAGAGATAGAGATTTGTCAATTTGGTTGCTATGGTAACCAGTATGGTTGTTATGGAGGGGTCAGTGACATTATATAATGTTCCCTTTGTGACTACAAGTCAATTAGACCAACTCCTGTGTCTCTAGCATTTTCCTAGGCTGAGATAGAGATTTGCCATATTGGTTGCTATGGTAAATTATTTGGTTGCTATGGAGGGGTAAGTGACATTATATAATGTTCCCTTTCTGACTACAAGTCATTTAGACCAACTCCCGTGTCTCTCTCATTTTCCTAAGCCTAGATAGAGATGTGTCAATTGGGTTGCTATGGTAACCAGTATGGTTGCTATGGAGGGGCCAGTGACATTATATAATGTTCCCTGTGTTACCACAAGTCATTTAGACCAACTCCCGTGTCTCTAGCATTTTCCTAGGCTGAGATAAAGATTATCCGGTTTGGTTGCTATGTTAAATAATCTGGTTGCTATGGATGAGTTAGTGACATCATGTTGTAATCTACATTCAACCTAGATCAATATAAAACAACTCCCATGTTTCTACGATGTTCCACTTAGAAGATATTTGACATTCAAAAATTATGTTGAAAAGTGGGCGTGGCTTGATGAATTAATGTTAAATCATAAGCAATGATTGGCTGGACTAGTTATATGCATCCTTAATGTTGCTATGAATCTCCATTGTGAACCAATTACAAAAGCTCTTTTACAATTGGATCATATGGGAATCATTTGCCCCATTGAAATGAATGGCAGCAATGCATCTCTATGGTTGTTAAAACTGGGCGTGGCTCGATGAATTTATGTTAAATCATAAGCAATGATTGGCTGGATTAGTTATATGCATCCTTAATGTTGCTTTGAATCTCCATTAAGAACCAATTACAAAAGCTCTTTTACAATTGGATCATATGGGAATCAATTGCCCCATTGAAATGAATGGCAGCAATGCATCTCTATGGCCCATTGTGAGTCTATGGGAAGGCTAAGCCAATCAAATTTCGTTATTCAAATTAGTTGATTAACAGCTGGCTCCAACTGCCACTTTTCGAATCGAGGAGACTTTTCTCAGATTTTGACCATGCCTCAAACAAATAAACATTACAGAAGAACCGTAAGACATATCGAGATGATTCTTTCTTTGTGAGAAGCAGAAGGCCTCAATGAAGATTATGGTGTAAAAAATTTTAAGATATGTGGAAAATTCTATTAGTTATGGCGAGTTAGGAAAAGCCTAAATTTAAAACTTTCAAGCATTATTTTCTGGGTGAAATGCATTGATCTCAATGGAGCAATTTGCTTCCCTCGTTAAGGTTTAGCCCTCCTAGTTTAAAACCCGTAGGTCATATGAAAAAAACAACTGCATCTTTGGAAAGAGGACAAATTTCTCTACTACTTTAATATAAATTTTATGCATAAAGGGTAAAGTTTAGTTTAGGAGAGAAGAATAAATGAAGAAGTTTGAGATGTGAAAAATTAGAGTGTAAGCTAGAGTGGAGCAGAATTAGGTAAAAATCCAAATTCTTTATTAAACTTAAACTGCGATTTATTAAAATCTGTAAAAGATATTTAAAAGCTGAAAAGAGCTTTTAAAAGCTGAAAATGTGTTGAATTGTTTAAAATTTGAATGATTGCTCTAGCTGAAAGTCTGCTGAAGATATGAAGGTTGAAAAAAAGCTGAAGATTGAAAGAGATTTGAAGAATATCCCCATTCATTTCAATGGGAAGAATAATTTGAATAAAGTTAAATATTATAAAAAGTATAAAAGTTTGAAAAGTGAAACGTAATAGCAACCTAGTCTGAAAAAAGCTGAACGTTTTGACGTTTGAATGGTGTTTCTAGGCCAAAGTATGCTGAAGTAGTTTGGGTTGGAAAAAGGGGGGGGGAATAATAAAAATAACTAGAAAGTGCATTTCCTAGCGGAAAATGCGTGTGAATGCAGAGAGCTGAAAGAGAATGCTTAAAATTGCTGAATTTCTTGGCTGAACCATGAAACATTAGAAAATTAAAAATGTCAAAAGTTGAAAGCTGAAGCTGAAAAGTTGTAAAGTTGAAATATAAAAAGTTGAAAGTGGAAGCTGAAGGTTGAAACATTAGAAAGTTGAAAGTGTTGAAAATAAAAAGTGTGAGCTGAAAGGTAAAACATTAGAAAGTTAAAGTGTCAAAAGTTGAAAGTTGAAGCTAAAAGGTGAAACATTATAAAGTTGAAAATGTCAAAAGTTGAAAGCTGAAGCTGAAACATTGTAAAGTTGAAATATGTAAAGTTGAAAGTGGAAGCGGAAGGGTAAAATATTAGACAGCTGAAAAAGTGTCAAAAGTTGAAAGTGTCATAAGTTGAAAGTGGAAGCTGAAATGTGAAACATTAGAAAGTAAAAAGTGTCAAATTAATGGTGGAAGCTGAAAGGTAAAACATTAGAAAGTTAAAATTGTCAAATTTGAAAGTGGAAGCTGAAACGTGAAACTTAAAAACAAATGTGACACATTGTAAAGTTGAAAATGTCAATCAATTCGGTTGCTATGGTATTAAGTAGGGTTGCTATGGAGGGGTCACAGACATAATATATTGTTACCTGTGTGACTACGAGATATTAAACCTACCCTCATGTCTCTTGCACTTCGCTAAGCTGAGTTAGAGAGATGTCAATTGGGTTGCTATGGTAACACGTCTGGTTGCTATGGAGGGGTCAGTAACATCATATAATGTTCCTTGAGTGACTACAGGTAAATTACAACAAGCCCTGTGTCTCTAGCATTTTCCTAAGCTGAGAAAAAGATGTGCCAACTGGGTTGCTATGGTAACCAGTATTGTTGCTATGGAGGGGTCATTGACATCATATAATGTTTCATGTGTCACTATGAGTGAAACAAACCAAACCCTGTGTCCCTAGCATTTTTCTAAGCTGAGATAGAGATATGTCAATTTGGTTGCTATGGTAACCATTTGCTTGCTATGGAGGGTTTAGTTACCTCAGTGATTGTTACCGGGGTCACAATTATTGAAACAAACTCACCCCCATGTCTCTAGCCCTTTCCTAAGCTGAGGGAGAGATGTGTCAATTGGGTTGCTATGGTAACCAGTATGGTTGCTATGGAGGGGTCATTGGCATAATATATTGATCCCTGTGTGACTACAAGTAAATTACACCAACCCACATGTCTCTAGCATTTTCCAAAGCTGAGATAGAGATGTGTCAATTTGGTTGTAATGGTAACCAGTATGGTTGCTATGAAGGGGTCAGGGACATAATATAATGTTCCCTGTGTGATTGCAAGTCAATTAAAGCAACTCCTGTGTCTCTAGCTTTTTTCTAAGCTGAGATAGAGATGTGTCAATTGGGTTGCT
>SRMA01026550.1:242203-384338 GCA_007224835.1 Danionella cerebrum | reverse complement strand
CTGTGCGGAAACTCGCTCAGGAACATTGTTCCGCTGTGCTTAAATATCGCGCTTAATAATAATTTGATATTATTTAATTAAAAAAATATACCGAAATGGTACGCAAGTGTATCGAACCGAACAGGCCGCACCGAAACGGTTCAATACATCCCCGTGAACCGTTACACCCCTAAAATCTAACAGATCAAGCTACCAAGCTGATTGACAGCTGAACCATGAGTCAACATTTTGAGTTGGCTCCCACACCCATGCACCTTAAAGGGTCAGTCGGATTACCTCAGGCACGCTCAGAGGATTACTTCAATAATCAGGTCAGTCGTTTCTGTCTGCAGCTAAAGCTTGACAGCACTGTGACCTTCTCAGTGTCCCAATCTATGAATTCCAATCGGCTATCTCTTTCTTCCGATCAATAAAGAACACTTTGTATGTCTATTCAATTAAGTTTTACAGAGCTGTCTCCCCCTTCCAAAGACTAACATCAAGGTAGAGAAATAAACACCTAAAAGAATAGGTCCAGGTGCCATTAGCAACAAGGGGACCATTAAATGAGGTCCATGTGCAGTTGCTAAAGTGTTTGCTAGAACATTATATAACAATTCCATCAATTACGTCAATAAGGTTTGGAGTTCTTCTTAAAATTCTCCAAAACCCTTAAGTAAATGAACATACTTTCACACTGCACAGAAAAAAATTAAATGTTTGTTGGTGAAAAATAATCAACTGTATCATGATATATATATTTAGAGTTGCTTATCAAGAGTCGTTGGTACCAGGGGGCACATGCCCGAGGCTGACAGGACTTAAGGGGTACGTGGAGCAGAAAACGTGTGGGAACCACTGATTGAAATAAATTGTATAACACAGTTTATTAATGTAGCACTGAAAGTCGTGCACAACTCTCACTGATGGACTTCCATGGAAGTACTGCAAGAAACTTGGTCATACTGCAAATTTGACGAGTGGGTGCAGGAGAAAAACAAACCGAAAAAAAAAAAAACATTTTTTTGCAAGATTGTATTGAGGATGTAGGGAAAAAGTTTAAAGAGATTTTAAATCCACTTGTTTCACATTTTCTCTACCAACCACAATCTGAACTGACAGAGTATCTTTATTGGAATTTTAGGACAAAAAAAACAAAAAAAAACAGGCATGTCAAACATTTGTCTTGAGCACGCACCAAGTTACACGTCCCAGAGCAAAGCAAACACTTTTGAAACCAAACATTAAAGTTACTCTGAGTCTATTTGTCACGAGCATCCCTGACAGCTCAACACTGTAATAAGACAACATTCCCAGCATGCCATCTGCAGTGGTGTCCTAATGAAGGTAAGGAGGGGGGTGCAGTCTGTGCATGTGTGCTGAAGTGGCTGCAGCCTCTGAGCTCTACTTCTAGCAAACACACGACTGGCTTTCTCTTAGGTGACCTTGCTATAGGCAGAGCTTCAAATACGCCATTTTTTTTTAATAATGATTATGTAAATGAAGATGTGTTGGTATGAGAAATGACATATTTCAGACTGTGATTGTGCCTTTATTAAAAGTATATTATAGGTCGACAAACGCTGAAATTTCTTTGTGAACAATGACTTTTTGAATGGTCCAAGCTCAACAACAACACCTCCACAACGTCCATCTCACCATTTGCCAATGATGACTGGCTCGGTTTGTGCATGAGTCACACATATATGGTGCAGTCTATTCTCTGCAGATACGCCAAGTCCCCATTTGTCCCACTGACTTGTGGTTTGAGTAATAGTTATTGTGGAGAATGAAAACATGGCATAGAATTGGAATCTTCTGGAGTGTGTACAGAAGAAACAAAAGCACAGGAGATGTGTAATGTGTCCTCTCGTGCCCCATCTAAATAGCAAGATCAAGTATCAAAAAAAATAATCCAAAATTTCACACCGTATTGTGTGATCTTGTGCATTTGGTGAAATGTCAAAAGCACAGAAAGTCGTCGTCGGTTATTTTAGTTCAGTTCTCTGCCTTATTTAGTATTCAGAAAACGTAATAAAATGGAAAAACAAAACACCATTTTTTGTAATGTTTAAATTTTGTATTAATAATAAACATGGCACCATTTGGTCATTTTGTGATCTGTAATAGTGGTTTATTTTGAAAAATTACCATATTTTCTCAGTTGCGTCTACAAAATGCAAGCTACCAAAATGAGTAAGATACAGATCTTTGGAAAGTTTTGGAAAAGAAAGAAAGCGTTGAGCAGACAATATCAAGAGTCGTGCTTGAAATATGGATTTATCACGACAGGTGATGCACGCACATACCAAGCTTGCACTGCAGGGGGTGCTTTTACCAGCACAACACCAGGTCTCTAAAGAGGTCAATTCTGAGCACTGGTCCATGATGAGAATCGCCTGCATTAAACTGGGCAGGGTGTAAAAAAGGTTGGGGATTGTCATTTGGTTGGTGTTTCCTTTTAAAACAAGACGTACCAAAGTGACCCCCAAAAAAATAGTAAATTGTCTATTTTATGTTTAAAAATTAACAAAATGTTGCAAATAAAGACCAATGTCTAGATCAGGGGTGCTCACACTTTTTCAGCTTGCGAGCTACTTTTAAAATGAACAAGTCAAAGGGATTTGACTAAACAATTATTTTCAACTTTATTGAGAATTGACAAAACACACATAATAATTAATTATTTACATTTTTTTGTAATAACGTGAGTTTAATTTGATGACTTGCACTGAATTGAATCATTAGAACAGTTGTGTGTGACCTGAATTGATGGTAATAGAGTGATTTTTATGGGAGCAATTGAGCTTTGATCCAAATAATCAAGAATAAAAATTATTCTCTGATAAATATTTCAATTTTTATTGAAACTGAGTCGTGCAGTACAATATGCAGGTGAGGAGTGGCGTGTTGCTTGATTTTGGTTGTAATAGAGCGATTTAGAATGAAGTTATGAAGCATATTCTGGGTAAAACATATTTTGGATCTGGTCATTTGCAGATGGTCCCTAAGCGATTCCATGTCAGTGGGCTGCGCATAAACGGTAATGTGTTTCTGCGAATGCCGAGGGAAACATGTTTTGATGATAAACGTTTTGTAGTTTGTCGGCTACATACAGATTAAAAATAGGTGTTATTGGTTTACTAAGACTCTGGTCTCGAGCTATTGAGCAGACAAAACCGAATCCGTGAATCTGCAGCTAACTTTACTGAACTGTGACGGGATGGATGATCAGCTGACATTGTTTCAATTTCACGCTGCGATCGATCGGCAGTACCTCCTCGATCGCGATTGACGTAATGAGCACCCCTGGTATAGATCCTATAAACAAATCTTGCTGTTAATTTATTCAACACTAACATAATGTCAGTAATGAACAGACCCCCACATCCCCCTTGATGCACTCAACTATTGTTGTAGCCTACAAGCTGATTTTACCTTGTGCAAAACAGCTTGATTAATCACAGCGAACCATGACTCAACACTCACAGATGGATGTTAACAAACCCCTTATGCTGCTCAAATAATCAAAAAAGTAGTGATTTCTTGATGTGAGCTCACATATTCATCTCTAAAATCAAATCCCAACCAAAACACCGGGATTATCTCCAAATCTTTTCCTCCCAGAACAAGTGGACTTGATTTACAAGTTCAAGAGACACAGTATCTTCTGGTTCAACAGCCCAAAGCACTTAAATCGCAGAGGAAGAAATTCTCTTGAATAATTTCATGGTCTGAAAAGGAGGGATTTCACGCGGAGAGTCTCTTCTGAATATCATTACACCATCTTTTATTCATAGAATGGATGCAGTTCCTATACTTAACATCTCAAACGTTGAAGCAAAAACTTAAGTCATGTGACGAAACCAGAAACTAGAAATGTCAAGTCGACACTTACTGGTGGAGTTCCCTTGCATCTGTATGATGCATTTGGATTCTTTGCTGGTCTCTCTTGTGTTGAAGGGACGAACACGGACAGCCACTTTCACAGAGGCGCCAGACATGGTTGCAACTCTTGTTTTTCAATGTCCACAATTTATCCTCCTACAAAACGAAACAAAGTGTTATTTGTGCTGCACAATGATTAGGCTAAAGGCACATTTCATAAAGTAAATCAAAGGGTAACACTTGACTGGGGATGGATAAACAAGATCAGATGCAGCACAAAATGAAACTAGCACAATGTGACAGGATTATCAAAGCTTTAAACCAATGTTTTAGCAAGATTATTAAAATTTGGATACAACTTTTTGGGAATTTGGCTCATTCTCCATAACCCCAGGAGATTTTACCATTTCAGTATCTATTAAATGGTTCTCTCCATTTGGCGCCTTAAGCAGAGCTTAGCATAGATCGTTTTTCTTATTGCTTCTATTGTTGCACCATCATTTTTTCTGTCGTAACACTGCAGATGCAATGAATTCACACAGAGTATAATATCATCACACATCATGATATTATAAACCAAAATTGCCTGGAAATCAATTTACTTGCACAACGTAAATATAAAATTCTCAAGTTTTTGTGTCAAATAGAACAAATATCAAAAGAAGAACTCTGGTCTAATGAGAATCAATGATCCATGTTAAGCTTTGCTAAAACAATATCTGAAGAACAGCTGGAAATATTCTAGAATGGTTAAAAATCTATGTACCGGTATTTACATCTTGGTAAGTTGGTTAATTAAAAAGTGTTTTTGCCCTTCCATCAAATACTGTATCATTTCCACTTTATCAACTGAAATCCAATGTATTTTTTACAGTATTGTGCAAAATTAAGTGTAGATCTGAGTGTGAGAAAAGACTTTAAAAATACTTTCTAATAAGTGTTAACTTTGTTCCAAGCAAACATAATAAATCTATATTTGGCAAGATCACCTTTTGCCCTCAAAACAGCAACAATTCTTCTCATAACACTTGCAGTTTTTTTTAAGAAACTCTTCAAAAGTCTAAACATTTTAGTGATCCACAGTTCATCTCTTGACAGAATGTTGAGATCAGGGCTCTGTGGGGGCAATGCCATCACTTAGTTCTTAATGACTGGTTGTTTATTTTGGGATGTCGTGCTGCAGAAAAAAAAGTTCTATAGTCTATACTCCCTTACAGTATTGCATAACGGATAATTATCTGCGTGTATTCCTCTGCAATGAGAACACCATTAATCCTGACCATTTACAAAAATACAGCCCCAACACTTAAAGAACATCCACCATGCGTCACTGTTTTGCCACATGCTGACTTTTTGTCCAGACTTTAATGGTTGTACCTGGGACCCAATTACATCCGCCAGTTCAGAACTGATGCCACTGGATCTTCTGATTTCAGTGTACAAAATAAAACAATCCTACAAAAGCCCAAGTATAGATTTCAAGGCTGCTTAGCTGACAACATTATCCCTTTCCACCAAAAATCGAAGGGCCCTTCAAATGAATCATCTTTTTCCCTGAATTCGGAGGATGCATCGATACCATCCTTCATGGACTTACACATTCCGAGATGCTTTGCACGCTTTTATTCCCAACAGAACTCATTGGTCATTATGAGACTAGACCAATTTACCAATGGTTGATGCAGTATTCGGAGGATCTTCTGAAGTCGTAGCCTCCGGAGAACGGGTAGGATGTGCCATCGGAAGCTTGCACATCTTTTGTACCAGTATATCCATCAAAATTTACAGATTTTTCTTATGTGCATTTTATAAAATATTATTACATAGTTTTATTTCTAAAAGCATTAATACCCGTTTGAAAACAACAAAGTAGCTAAAGTGAAAAAATAAAATTCAAAACAACCCATGATTTTACGGGGTTCTCTTTAATAACTCGAAATTCAAACATTTATGAAGAAGACAAAACATTAAAAATGTTCAAAGCATAAATATATAGTGGTCTACTGCTAATGCGTAAGGCAGGAAAAGTCCTGCTCACTGATGTAGATGATGAGGAATGTTCTGTATAGGGTTTCTTCAGACTCATAAACATGGCTGCCGCTAGCCTGCAGCTTCAGGGCTGGGCCCTGTTCACTCACACTACTACACTAGCAAATACATCTGAATAACTGAGATGACATGTCAAAATAACTGCTTTTATACATTAGGCAAAATGCTTGTTTATTGAAAAGGCAGATAAAAAAAATAGTGTGATGTTTTGCTATGTTTGGTTTTGATTTTTGAGCAGAAACCTGCTCTAGAGCATGAATACATGAGGGTCTACAGTCATTTCTGTACTTTTGAATGGTTCCAGTGTATCAACAGCCTCCAGTTTAAGCACATGACACCACAAAAAGAGGATGTTTTCATCTCGCCCTTGCAGTCGTTCACAGAATTAAAGGCATACGCCCATGAAATGCAATCTATAGGAGGAACGCTACTTCATTAACGAACAAGAAAATAATACTCATTTTCATATAAACAAACATAAGCAGCGTACGAAAATAATGCAAATACACCTTAATTTAAAGATTACTAATATAACCATAAATTATTAATTGCCAGACTATGTCAACACGATAAAAATATACAAATATCTTTTTTTTCGCTAGACGCAAAATGCCTAATTCTGTTATTTGTTAATAAACTTATCTTGTCGCAACCTTTAGCTATCGACGTCCAAAATCGAGTGTGAATCATTCCTCAGAATCGGATCTTTACGGGAACCGATTCTTACCGGTGTGAACCGCGGTTTCTTTAGTTAAAATGTATTATGTGTGTTTTTAATCTCACAGACAGTCTTGTTCGATCAACTCGTGAATATTTATTAAACACATGTTTAATGAGGTGGTATTGCGTTAGTTCAAACAACAAAATCAGTAAATGATTCATGGAATCAAGTTGCCTTTTCGAAAGAACCGAACAATATAAATGCGCCGAACTTTCAATCGTTAACCAGACGTCTTTTCACGAAAACGGTGACTTTCTCGAGAGGGTTTGATTATACTTCATATTTTGATTATTTCATAAAGTAAGTGTCAAGACTAATAACGCGTAAGAACACAAACATCTCGCGCTGTAGAAATGAAAAGCAGACAACCAAAACATGTCTGGTATTTCAAAATAAATTAAGGTGTAACACACCATTACAACAATATTATAAAGGCAAAGACGCTACTTACCGTTATTTGTCCACAATTCAAATCCGAAACACCTTAGAAATCGCGCACGATTCCAATTCTCCGGTAACGTAAACGGTTAAACACTCAGCAAAAAAGATTGACGATTAGGGATTTAATATTCCCTTTTTTACGATAAACATCCATTATAGCTGCGTTTCATTCGCTTGCGCAGCGAAAAATTCTTGCGATATGAACCAAATTTTCTGGGGTTGATCCCGATGTCGTTAGACCGTCCCTCCAGCAGGCTTAGGATATGGATGAATGCCTTGATTTACTGAAATGATTACGTCAACTGGCGAGTCAACATTGTGAATGACAGAGCTTCTAGCCAATGGGAATGCAGAATTCTGTGAGGAATGACTCGTGTAGCCAATAAATACGCAGAAAATTAAGTGAGGGGCTGGCCAACTGTGACGCAATACTGCAGGGTTGCTTACGATCCTCAGTGGCGTGGCACGAGCATCCCGCGGCATCTAAGTGTAGGGCGCCGCCTAGCTGACTAAAATTCCACCTTAAAATGCATTAAAATAATTGCTTTGCTTTTGACTGTAGCTCGAAGCATTCATTGTTTATTAATAAAACCACACGATATTTTATATACCATCATGGAATTACCTCCTGATTTTATAGACATCGTTTAACTTTTTGTTTTAATTTATACAAACATACAGAAATATAGGGATAAACAAAACATAGCACTATGCCTACATTTGAATGTTAAATTACAATACTCTGACCATTTCTGGTCAGAATTCTCTGCTGCAGATTATGCCTGGCCATTTTATATACCTTTGTTTCTCACCATTGAGGGCACCATTTATCTCAAACAATCTTCCACTTTTGCAAAACTGCAGCCCCAAACATTCAAGCAACCTCCACCATGCTTACCTCTTGCCGGCTACAGTTTCTTTACAGCCACCTTCTGAACATCGGACCATACATATTCATGTGAGAGTAATTTGGCCTTCCCACATCGGAGTAGCAGCTTTGTAGACAAAATTCTTCAGCCCTTCATGAGCTGATGGCAATGCTGGATTTCTTCTATTATCAAAGAGTAATATGATTTATGCCTGGTTTTTTTTGTACTTCTCCAGACAAGCATGAAAAGTACATCTTGAAATCCGTCTGCTTTTATTCCTTCTCTGGGAGAAACAAGGTTGATGCTGTATAGCTACCTTGTATCTTGTCATGGTGCTCAACTTGCATGAAAAGAAACAAGTTCTCACAATTATCTTGGTCTCCGTGTTTGGTTGCAACCCATAGAGTTTTGAGCCTCTTACACAGCTGTTTCTATTTCAGTTCATGGCTGGATTTTTCACATCGCTACATAAGTTTGGCACATTAATGCACGCTACATGCCCAAACAATTGCATCTACTCCCATTTGTAAATTAACAGGATTGAATGATGTATTTCACTAAAGGACTTGCAACGCGATTCTTTGTGTGTGCACAGCCTTTTATTACAGTTCAAAGAGCTGGGTTCAAAAGGAGATTGTAGCAAAGGAAGTGAATTCTTGTACATTAATATTTTAAGTCACTGAAAAACTATTTACTTTGCATTATAAAATCAAACTGTTAAATTCTAGTGATGCATGTGGTCAATCTTTACATTGCAAAACTGATGTGTAAAAAGAGGGTGGAACTAATGAAAACGGTGAAAAATCATAACCACACAATCTCTCATATGATCCTGGATTTGAGTTCTATGATATCGGTGTACATCAACACCTCCATGTGTTTACTTCTGCAAAAGATGAGCTACAGCCAATGCCTTTAGGTTTACATCAGAATGCGAATGAAAATGCTGAATGCACATAGCATTCTGATGTCAAAGATGAAAGAAAACCCTTTCCTTGAGTGATGTCATTTCCTCTTACATTTTGAGGGGCGTGAAACTCGGCACACAAACATTCAAAAACAAAATGTTTCAAAAGTCTAAACTTTATTATTTCTCAATTTTGAATCACAGGCCTTTCAGACATCGCCTTGATAAGAGGATGAAGAGGGAGCAAAATAATTGGGGGTACAGTCTTGTTTTTTTCATCTTTCTTACTCCAGACAGCCAGTGGGATGAAACCATTAAAAGAGAGTTGTGATCCGAGCAAGCTCAGAAGCGGCCTCTCTGCTTCCCTCTCATCCAGGCCTGGATTCGCTCTTTCAGCTCTGGGACTGGGCAAAGAAGAAATACAGAATCAGGTTAAAAATAGAATGGGAAAACTCAGTGACTGCCTTTCACAGAATTTCATGGTTTTGTTGTTTCATAGCCATCAAAAATGTATAAAAGAGGACTGATATGTTTCAACTAGGTAGTCCAACAAACATTTCTGCTACAACTGCCAGAAAAATTGTAAGGGGATGCAAAGAAAAAAAAATTACAAACAACTTCAGCTGAAATAGAGGGCTCTCTGTAACAATAAGAAGACATTTAAAGAACAAGTGGTTGCATGGTCGAGTTGCCAGAAGAAAGCCATTACTACATAAATAACACAAAATAGCCCGTTTCCAATGTCAAACATTTGGAGCAATGACACCAAAATTGAGCTTTTAAGCCCAAACCAGAAATGCTACATTTGGAGAGTTTTCAACATGATCACCTTCACCTTCTTATTTTTTTTTCAGCAGAAATTTGTTAAATATTCAAATGTCTGTAACCTTTACGACAAATTCTGCAACACATAGAGACGCTGTTTTGGTGCAGATGGGGTACCTGGCTCCAGCATGCTCTCTGTTAGCGGCTGTCTGTTGAAGGGGTCGGTGGGAGAGTTCAGCAGATGGCGCAGGATAATAGCACGGTCCATGATGTTTCCAGAAGGAAGCTGCACAGGATCAGTCATGAGGGTGTCCATCAGAGGGTCTGTGCAGGAACAATATCACAGTTATTCACCAACTTAAATAAAACGTCGGGGTGAAACAACACACTCTGATCACAATATGCCCAAAGTACATTGTGTCATTTGAAAGATCAGCATTTCTCCTACCATTCATTATGAGGGGCATTCCACCACTTTTAGACTGGCCATAAAAAGTGTAATATAAATATTTCCTCATAAAATATGTCTATGTGCTTCATAATTGGATTTGATGTTCCCAATTTAGCGGAAATTCATGACTTTTCAGACCACTAGATCTAATGATGACCGAGCAATCTAGCCACTTTTTCTGGGCTCTTGTCGCTAATTAAGCTGCGTGTCTACCTTTCAGCTGCCTCAAAATTCCCACAACATCTCTGAGCAAAATCAGAATGACTCACTATCTAACACAGATTCACAAGATGCAATATTGCACTCTGTTCCCAGGAGAAAAGAGAAAAATTTAGTTGAGCTTTTGATACTAAAAACAAGGAATACTGGAAAATTTTACATACATTACTAGTTCACACAAAATAATCATTATAAAAATTATGAAACCAGAAAACGTGTGCCTTAAAATCACTTTTTACTTAATTTCATGTTTTTTTTTCTATCGCGCTATTTAATGATGATAATGAGCATGTTCAACAGTTTTGTTCGTTTTATCTCCATTTCTAATTCTTTAAAAAAATCTCTGTGATTAGATAGCATGACTGCTGTAGACTTCACAACAAATCACCTTTAAACTCATCCGGGGCATCACTATAATCCATCTCGGACTGAGAATTGCGGGCAACAATCTCCTCCACCTTCTCCAGCAGGAGCTTGAACTTCTCAATTGCAATGGTGGACTTGATGCCTGCTTTTCTCATTTTTGAGATGACCTCCTCAAAGAGCTCCCTGCTGTATGATCGCTGGGGTACAAAAAAAAAAAAGATCACTTTAACTGCAGTTAAACAAGATCTGTGGTCTCATGAAGCAAATCCAGACCTGGTCGTCCGCAATGGCTTTAGCAAAGCGGGCACAGTCCAGCTGCAGGTAGATGTCAGTGAGCTGATCCAGAAGCTTCTTTGGCTCAAATCCATACTTTTCCGGGTTTTCCACCTTCAAGTCTCGACACTTCGGGCCGCATAACTGCTGCAAGTTGTAATTCAGCATTGCTGCCAGACGAGGGCCCAGCTCCTATTCGATACAATAAATCACTGTGACAACACTGTTGACCAGGGCACACAAACACAATACTAAAGACCATTTCCTCGGACACAAATGATCATTTAAAAACTTGACTCTCAAGTTGTCAACAACAAAACAACCCTAGGTGCATCGCACGGAAATATTTGTTCTGTGTGGGCAACGAAAATTTTTGAGGGTGGGGTTTTCTCATCTTTGTTAAAACATTTTTTATATTACACTTTTTAATCGATTGTCTGGTTAATTCCAGATATAGAACAGGAAGTTACATCACAAATAGCAACATACAAGCTCTTTAAATGAAGAAATTTGGCCTTTGAACGCTCCCGCTTGGCCCTTTTGGCGCCTTTCTTTCTCCTCCCTTCCTTCTTTATCTCACACTTTCCTCAATCCAGCATAGCATTCAGTTAAATAAAAGCTATGTTTTCAGTTAAATCTTCCTAAACCTTGCTTCCAGAGTCTTCTGTAATAGGCTATGACTAATAGTTCAATAACAAAAGACAAAGCTTATAATTGGCCGATATGACTTCACCGTTTTAATCAACTGCCACCTGCTGGCTTCGTTTAGTCGTTGCAGCATTTTATGGGGAGTTTCTTGTGTGGACCCGATGAGGGAAAAAAAACGTTATCATGTTGAAATGAAATAAATAGATCTCAATGTTCTGACCTTGGCGAGGGATGAACTTTCCCCTCACGTCTACAAATACCCACAGAGATTCAGAGATTAATTTACAAGCAAAAATTACATTGTGGACTTTAATTCACCCAAACATTTAATATTTCTTAAGGCCTTTATTTGTTTTTTTGACAAACTGTCCTCCAATAAATGTATTCATAACATTAGCAGACCTGCTTTACAACAGTCTTTTACTAAAAATAATTTAAGCTGGCGACTGTGGAATGTTTCTGTACATACCGGTCTGAGAAAAGGTTTCTGAACTTGTTTGGTCAGGATATGAAACATGTCCACGGTTTCAGTGGCTAAAGCCAAGTAGGATCGTGACACTCTCTCATCCTGAGTCAACTGGGACTGACGGCTCTGCTGCTGCTCCTGAAGAACAGAACATTTCACTTACAATTACATCGAATTACAAACCGATGACAAACCGGTTAGTGAAAGCACAATTACCCCCGCATCTTACCCTTTAAGCTAATGGTTCTTTACCTGATGCTGTTGTACCAATCAGAAATAATGCATTTAAAATGACGAGTAACTGAATTATCAGCTGACCCTGGGAAGCTGGTCCCATTGCTCTTTATTCTTCATCTCCTCCTGGATCTCATGAATGCGCTTTAGGGACTCCAAGCTCTCATCCAGCAGGAAAGTTGTATCGTTAATCAGCATGTTGATATAGCGCACAAACTGTTTACCAGAGCTACATAACGAATGAGAAAAAGAGCAAAAAGATAAAAGATTATAGAACAAAGTTCCATATGAACACAGGAAACAGGTCATAGTCGGCAACGTTCTTAAGTAAAAAATGTTATTTCTTTCAATGTAAAAGGTACGTTTGTAAAGTATAATTATATAAATACGTAAACCACATGACAAATCTTTAGAAAAGGTAACAACACTCGCATTAGCTACGTTTAGTTTATCTTAAACTACCCGTAAAACATACCAGATAAAATGCATTCATTTGAAGAATTCTCACTGAAAACATCAGAATGGAGGCTTAAAAATGGTAAAGCCCAAGGTGATGGTGAAAGAGTTCCTTGTCAGGGTAAGATTGACAATAGCAACAAGACACAAGATAGTTATTCTGTATCAACAAGGTCTCTCACAGATTTCAAAGGAGACTGGGGTTTCAAAATCCTCTTTTGAGGAAGCGCAAACAAACAAACCAAGGAAACTGAGTGCAACAAAAACAAACAAATCAAGATAATTAAAAAGAGCATATTCAGCCGGAAGATCTATTGTAAATACAGGTGAGACCAAATGAATCAATCTGACTCGTTGACCCAACGCCTTTTAAGCAGATCCATAAAAAACTACTGTAGGCGACGTCATCTTCATCAAGCTCTTTGTGTAGTACATTATTTGGTTTGTTTATTAATAGATTTGATGTCTTCTGTGAGAATTTACTAAATAAACAATAAAGAATATATTACTAGCAGTGAATTATTAACTTAACGATTGGACAAACAAACAAACATGGACGATTTCTCGTTTCATTTCTCATTTTATCATATTAAATGTGATCAAAGACTCACTTGAACTCCTCCAGGAAGGTACCTTGGTGTTTAATGTTTTGCCAAAGGCTTTTAAAGATGGTGCTGATGTGATAGCGAATGGTGAACTTGTCATAAAATTCACTGGTGGCTCCAGTGTGCTCCACATCTAGAACACACAACATTTTTGTTTCAACATCTATTCTGGAATGGCATAACGTGGGATTTCATAAGGTCAATCACCTGTGTAAAACTTCATCAGGGCTGGCACGAGCTGGTTCACGGAGAGTGGGTGGTTCTCCATCATCTCAAAGAAGCGCTGGGTGCGTGGCTGCACTGCAGGATTGGTAACGAAGAGTACTTCTACCAGCTTGGCAATCAAGTAAGGGTTTTTAATATAGTTTTGACTGCAAATGAAGACCACCAGGAATGTCACAATATCTTCAATACATGGCTCAAAGAGCACCTGTGGAAAATACCTGAAAAATAACGGATGAAAAAAAAATCACATTTGAACTTAAGAAACCTAAAAGAAACATAAAAAAAATGTTCTCAATGAACAGGTGTCTGAGGATATCAAAGCACAACTTCTTGATAACCCTGTCTGAATATATGAAGCATATTAATAAAAAAAAATTAACAATTTAGTACTACATCCTGTTTTAAATTAACACCAAAAACTTTTACACATTACTCCGGACTCAAAATATTTTATGTAAATGAGCTTTACGTCCAATTCACACCAAAAACTGGCAGAATCTCATTCATTTTGAAGGCATGGGGGTCACTGACAAAAGTGAAAATGACATTTTTGTGAAAAGTTTTTTGTGAAAGGCAATCTTCGTGCCTCTCAGCTCATTGGTTTCCGCAGCTGCCTTGATGTGCAGATGAGATGAAATTCTATGTGTTCTAAACCCGAAGCCAGTGTAAAATTGTTTCTTATTTCTTTTTTTTAACGGCCCAGCTATATAAAGCACCAAAACTACAGATCCCATAATCCAACACAAGAGCTTGGTGGCAGATGTCACTGTGCAGTGCATTTAGGAACAAAAAAATGGCCACCACCGTGGAAACGATAGAGTAAAACTATTTTTGGTATTAGAATGTCATAATTGTTGAAAAAAAAAAAAGGCAAAATAGACACATTTTTGTTGTTCTTGGCTAAAAGGTGTTTCTGTTACTTTAAAGTGTTTTATAGTAATTCTAGACAACAAATGTACTGTACGTTGACGGTATTACTTGATTCAAAGCTTTATTTTTCTTTTAGGAAAATAATACAGAATCTAAAAGTTAATCAAGCTAGGAATGCCAGGGACTAGTTTGATTCGTACTAGTTTGTAATGTCTCCACCCACAAGGGGGCAGTGATGTTACATCCTCATGTAACAAGAGGAAGAGAGCTTGTTTTAAACCTAGTTATATACAGTTTTTTGTTCTTGTTTATCAATAAAAAAAATGTACTGCTGTTTTATTAAATAAATTACATAAAAGAACAATTTTCATAATAATAATACATTTTATTTATAGGCACCTATCAAGGACACCTTAAAAAGACACAATAGAAGAGTTCAAATAAATATGGCAGCAAATTCAATACTAGAACATAGGTTTTCTTTCTTTTTTTTTTACACAATTGAACATTTCTAACTTTCATAAAAGGTATGCTTCCCTAAAGAGGAAGGTCTTCATTCTTGATTTAAAGACCTGTGCATGACACAAAGACCTTTTGCTTGTTTAGATACAGAGATGGATGTTTGGCTGACTAACTCTACTGAGGGTAAGCATGTTTTGGCTAGAAAAGATTTGCAGCCAATAATTATAATTACAGTCTAGGTGCTATTCTATTTGAAAAGATTAGTTGTTGGGGTTTGGTAGAAATATATAGCGAGTGCCATCTGCGTGACAATGAAAATGAATCCCAATTTTTCCAGAGGAAGTATGTAGATTACAAACAGTATAGGTCCAAGGACTGACCCCTGAGGTACACCAGATGAAACAGATGTGGAATTTGAGCGATATGATTTTAAACGAGTGTAGTGTGAGAGATCCATTTCCAACGCGATAACAACAGGATATATTTCAGTTAATTACAGTTAATTTATTCTAGAAGAATATTTATGTTTGTGTTAGAAAAATATCTAGTTTCTGTGTGTGCAACCTTTCCCCCCCTGTGCAACTAACTTTGACGCCCTTAGGCACAATACTTACTGTACAATAAAAAGCAAGAACTCTGCAACATCTTCAACGTAGAACTCTGGCAGTGCTGCAAAGCTTTTGGGGATCTCTGGATTCAGTGGAAGGGTTACACTGTTGGGATTAATAAAAATGGATAAATTAAAAAAAAGCATGTCACGTTTACAAAAAAAGAATCAAAGGGGTATCTATGGTCAAGTGAACTAACTGAGGGTAGGCCGGGTCCACCATTCGCAGCATGAGCTGGATGAGCATGCTGAAGAACTGCAGAGATCTACGCAGCAGGTTCTCGTCAAGCAAACCCGCGTCTGCACAAGCCTTAGAACGCACCAGTTTCTGTTTGCACAGAAGGTTTTAAAATGATTACGACCAACTACGCATGAAATATTGAATCTTTATAAAGGTCACCTTCAGCTGTGCTTTACATCTCTTCAGCATCTCCCGATGACTAGCAGCTAGCGGTGAATCTTTCCACTGGTTCTCACTGTTCTTCAGGTCCTCTACAGTTCTGTAAAACACATTCAGATTACTTAAGAAATAAACTGACGTGTTGTACCAGGTCTTAACTGCAGAGGTCAGTATGGTTCTACAAAAAAACAAATGCGAGCAGCCCTGTGCAGGACTTGAATCAATGCCACTGATGCAGCACCATCACATAAGCTGATATTGTGGCCTAAGATGACTTAAGAGCTGTGCTACAAGAAAATGACATCTACATGCAGCACTGGGACAGGATTAGCCCGTCTCTTGAGAAAGAGATTAAAGGCTTTTACTCAAAGCAAGAGAGTGCATCATATCTATATCAGCCATAAGAGACGAGGAAAGCCAGAAGCTCCTCTTTGAGAATAACATTAAATACATGAGGATTACACCTGCATCACTGTCAACTGAGAAAATATTTTCTCAGAAATGATGCTTTTGTGACTGCGATACAAGATCCAAATGTGACCTTTAAAAAATTCTCAGCTCTATTGACATAAATCACTACAAAACCACTGATAAGATCATTAGAATGATCTCAAGTGCACAGTGAAACCTGGAATAAGGAATTTACTTGATTGCAATCATTCGTATTTGGAACAAACATTTTAAGATTGGTTATGATTAACAAACCCTTTAACCCTGTATTTAATTCCCATCAAAAGGAAGCACTTCCTGGTTGAGCTGCACACACCACATTCATTTTCCAGCATGAAATTCTATTTTAAAGCCTTTTTCAATTTGGTAACTCTGCTGTGTGCTTTTGGAAACATTTTTCTCTGCGTGAAATTTCATATAAATACATGATAAACAGTTTAGTTTAAATTGTATAGGTAAAAGTACATCATTTAAACAATAGCCAACTAGACGATATTCCGTAATGTGGTTGAATACAGTAACAAAACAAGCATAATAATGTTAGCATGGACACTTTGAATACTGTTCATTAGGCAGGTGTGAAAAAATGCTGCAAACAAAAACAGTTTTAAGAAAAAAAAAACCCCAAATGATAAAGGCACAAGCCCCAAAGTAAGCGAACAACAGAAAATCATAAATGAGATCTATTTGGTGTTAGTACCTTTTGCCATCAAACCAGCATCAATTCTTAGAGGTACACTTGCAGATTAATCTGTAGGATTAAAGTCAGGTGTATGATCCACCAATCATACAGGTCCTAATGTTCATCATTCATGAACTGAAACAGAAACAGCTGTGTAGGAGGCGTAGAACTGCAACTTTCTAAACAACCAGCAACATTTATCATAGTGTTTTGCTCCTAATCAAGCTTTTCTTTCTTTAGAGAGCCATTAATTAAAATGCCTTCAGTTGTCTTTTACCAAACATGGTTTATCAAAGTTTTTAACACCTGTTCAGATCCCTGATCGCTCTCAGCCTTCTGATGTAGCGGCGACAGCACGGCAGGATGGAAAGATGATGTGCATGCAGCGTTAAGAAGAAGCATTCTGTAGGGAACTTGGGTTCTGAGAACTGGGTTGGGTCTTCATCTGTGAGAAATGGAAGAAAAGCCTCAGATGGACAAAGGTTTTAAATGACACCATCAGTCCTGGAAGAGTTTCCACTCACGTAGTTCAGTGAGCCAGCTCTTCAGCTCCTCTATAGTGGCTTTGAGCCGGGTTTCTTCTGTACTGACATTCAGTCGACACCTGGGGTGGAAGATGTAGAGAGGATCCACAGTTTCCAACTTGATCTTGGTGCTGAGTTGTTGTAGGACCCACAGGAAGTTCATCATGAAACCATCTGTGGACACTAATTTGTCATCTGTCTGAAAAAATTTGTAAAAAAAAAAAATCAAGATCTGAGTGAAAATAGAATATCTTTGTCAACTTTAAGCAGATCTACCTGCATCTGAGCTTTCTTCACATTACGGTTCACCAAAACAGCCATGTAGCTCAGAGCTGCTTCCCTTGTTTCTCCATTCAACAGAACATTATGCAGGATTTTAAACAAATCTCCCTGGAAAAATAAAAGCAGACAAATGAATGACCGGGTTTATTCTAATGACATGAAATGGGGTTGAGCCCTCCCATTCATCATGGACAGCCTGATTTGACCACTGTATATCAGAATATAACTTGTGGGTGTAACCTCTGTAGCTTATCCGTCTCAAGGTTAAACATGTCCTGCATACCTCCATTGTAACAAGTGGTTATTTTCTCTTTTGTAAACCATTCTTTTAAACCCTAGAGATGTTTATGCATGAAAATCCCAGCAAAAATACTCAGACCTGCCCATCTGCCATCAACCATGCCATTTTAAAGTCCAATAAATAACCTTTCTTCGGCATTTTGATGCTTGTTTTGAACTGCAGCAAATCGTCTTGACCAGATCTGCAAGCCTAAATGCATTACACTTGCTGCCATGTGATTGGCGGAATCAAATTTGTATTAACAGGCCATTGGACAGGTGTACCTAATAAAGTGGCCAGTGAGTATGCATCCATGTTCCAATCCTTTTCAATTACCAATCAAGTCAACGATAAAATTTCCCAGCAGATACACACATTAGGACTGTGCGTTTTAAGCCAATTACAATACTCTAATAAATGTGGAGCGCCTTGTTCAAAATTGATAATTGCTCACCCTTGCAGACTCCAGATAGTGCTGCAGCGATTGGCTGACCACGCGAGTGTTCTCCATAGTGATGGCAGGACCTGAGAAGTACTTGTCTCCCACTTTAGTCTACAAGAGAAGGCAGACCAGTTAATAAAAATCACCCTAACCAATTGATCTTGAGCCGATAAATATCTTACATCGTCCTCAGCAAACACAGAAAGACTGAAAAATGACCCAAGGAAGGAGAGTCTTTGAATTTCCCTTCCCATCCCTGGACTCAAAGGCTCAGGACACCACAACGGCAGAGAGGTGATCTAAAATACACAGAGAGGTATTTTTAAAAGTGAACAGCATGACTGTAATGACTTAAATTTAAAGAAACTTACCAAATTGCATACAGGGTGAGTTTTTCCAAACTTAATCTCACAAAGCTCAGCCAAAGCCTGTAAAGCAAAGAAGTGAGATTTGGAGACAAATCTAGAACTTCAAAACACTTGCTAGGCTTTTAAAGGACACTAAACAGGCTGTTACCATCAGAGGGAACTTGAAGTTGTCACTGTCAAAGGAACATTCTTTTACTGCTAAAGCAAGCCCTTGAAGAATGGGAATGAAGATCTGAAAGGACAAAAACACAACCAAGTTTAAAACAAAGGTGGATGCATACATAAACACACAAAATTCATCCAAAAAAATACAATTTTCCTTAGTATTTATTGGATAAATGTTTGCAAAGTGAGCCATTCCTAATATTTAAATCTGACCAAAAGCACGATGCTCTTGTTTTTCATGTGTATTTAAACCAAAAAGAGTCCATCCGACACTTAAGAAAATCATTGGCGCCACACATAAATCCGAACGAGTGGTTTTCAGACGAAAGAGTTTCAGATTGCAATATTGCGGATCTGTTTTACACGAAGACAACGACCAATGAAAGCTGGATCTTTAGATGACGTAAAAGAGGAAAACGTTTAAAGATATACATTTAAAAACCAACTCTTACCTGTCTGAAGAGGTCCTCCTCCTGGTGGGTCATACGCACTAGCTCCTGGATGAATCCGCATGGAAGGTTCCGGCACAGCATGTAGGGAACCAGCAGGGAGGCCTGAAGCGGGGCTCTGTTTCAGAGACACAGAGGGGGCGGCAAGGTCATTCCAAATGCATTGAGCTGCTGTGTCGTTCAAACCGACGCTTGAAACAATTGGTTTGAAGCTAAATCAAGGTTTGCAGAGAAGAAACCTTATTTTAAATAAACCCCACCTATTTCCTGGGTCTTTTTTTTTTTAAAGAAAATAAGAGCGTCATGACTATATAAACAGCATTCCCAAAGTCTTCATTGACTGACCTTGGCTGTGTGAGGGAACCTTGAAGCACCAAAGCAGCATGAGAAATGCACTGTGAACGAATGTTGCTTAGCAGCTGACTGACAGCTGGCTGGCTGCACATCTGAAACAAAAAGTACAAACATCAAATTTACCAATTGATTTCACTTGACATTTATGACTTTATTAAAGATATTGAGCATAAAATACAGAACAAATGTACTTAAATCAAACCACCTTGACCATATCTAATGATAAAAAGGTGACATATTGAGGAGGACATATTTTCAACCTCACTTCCTCCAAAATGCAACATAACCACTGTAGGTAGGGCAAAAATATATGTGGTAGGGTCAATTTCTCAGCAACCAAAGCATGTCTTGATGTTCTTGTTATGCATTTTAGAGGAGTTTGGTCAGTTACGATGGTACAAATGGGAATGAGAATGTTGCAACAACGAGCAAATTTATCCCCGACCCAATGAGCAGACATTGTTTCATTTCCTAAATATTTCTGACAAATAACCCAAGAACCTAAACTGAAAAACAACCAAAAAAAAAAAAAACCCAACAGACACATTCTGAAAACTTGAACGAACCAAAATTGAGGGAAAACTTAAACTAAACTACAATGAAAAATCCAAAATGTATAACCTTGGTTTGCAACTTATTTTTGTTTCTTTGTTTTGCAAAACACCTAGTCTTTTGGTTTATTTTATGTAGACCAGTTTATTAAATAAGTGCCCTAATTAGATTGCGTGAGTGATTCAATGTATACATAAGCTTTAAAAATTTTAAACACCGGTATTGACCGATTACTGTGGTAGATTTATCGATAATCAAGCTGATCAATTGCTGCAGCCCAATCATATAACACTGTGCTCAAAGGAAAATATGTGAATCCTTGGGAGCTACCTTTGGGGTCTTTCTCTCTTCCATTCCCACGCTGTCAAAACGCTCGATGAGGTAGTTGAGCATCTCAGTCTCTCGACAAGACTCGATGGTGAAGCGGTCACCACCTGAGTCACCAGAGATCACTCCTCCAGATGCACCCAAGCTAAAAACAGAAGGAATGATCATTGTAGACCTTTCTTTGCAATAGAAGCTTCTACTACACCGATTATCGTTTTGATGAAAAAAAAAAACGAAACAAATTGAGAAGTTAAGCTACATTACACACAATAACCTTTGAATAGCTATGCAGTAAATAAAGCAGTATCTCAGCTGTGCTTTTATATGCTTATATAATACATTAAGCATCACAGTGCTCTAAGAAAAAAGAATTGTGAGACAAAGCCCCTAAAGGTTAAAAGGAAGTCTATAGATTTAGTTGGTGAAGCACAACAAGCAGCTAATAACCATGCCCAAAATTAATCCCTTGCGACAAGCAGCAGGAAATTCTCAGAGAACTCAAACAAAGCATTGATGCAAATAAACCTTTCCATCCCATTACGAACAAAATATTCTTTACTAGCTACTTAGCGGTCGTGGAGTACGCAGCATCTATAGCACTAGTCACTGGCTGACAGCATGCGTGCAGTATTGCTTAGGCACAAATAGATGAACTACTCAACAATTTTCCCTCATAAGAATCAACTGGCATAACTGAAATGGAGGCTAGAATCGTTTGTTGGTCAAACAATCTTTAACAAAAACAACAGAAAAGAAAAAAGGCTTAAAACCTGCAACTGTGTTTGGGAAACTAATGTGGACATATGTGTCATGTTATGCATATGTGTACTCAAAAACTGAGCTTTTTAGTGGCGTTTCAGCACACCTTTGAGTGGTAAATCGAAGCTAACAAGCTAACATCCTGTGTGTTCACATTTTGATTTCCTCTTGTAGATCTGCCGCCTTTGTATTTGGATGAAGGGTTGGTCATACAGATGGCTACATTTCTGCATTTTTTTCCCCAATAAAAAAGATTATTTTGCTCAGATAAGGTTTTTGCTCAGTATTGATTTGTGACGCTCGGATATGTATGATGTCTCTTCATAGACTTTACAATTAAACAGACCAATAACAGAGCTTACACTCCGCATCTATGCTGCACGAAGTTACCATTTTGTGTAGGTGCTGAAGTAGATATGACGCAGAAGTTTAAATTGGGCTTAAAATGATTGTGAGGGCAAGAAGCAAAGCAGAATCAATGAAACCAATACATTAACAAAAAAAAAGTCGTTTTGTATGCTTTCAATTGTTTTATTAAAAAGAGTGATGTTTTTAAGACGTCTTACCACCTTAGCAATGGTTAAAAATGCCAAGTGAGCATGTTTTTCATGATGTGATCATTTAAAAAAAAAACAAGCCTACAAAATCACTACAAAACAAATTTTCCTCTGTATGTTCACCTTAATTTGTAGGCCCCAACGCTTCATCAGAACCATGTGAGTGCAAGCTATCTTTTCCAAAAATATGACCGCAGAAAAATAGGCCTGTGATGTTTATGTTACCCCTGTGCATCAGCATGCATTAGTGAACTGAAGAGTGAGACAACACTTCACATCAGGCTTCCATCTCTCATTAACTCTGTTAGTCAGTAAGCAGTACAGGTACATCTCAAAAACACAACATCATGAAAAAAGCTGCTCTCGTTTTAGGATGAGAAACATTACGTAAACTCATTACACAATATTTTTGTTGAACCGTCCCAAATTTTCAGTGCGAAGCAGCATAAGCACCTACTGTTTCTGTTCCAAATGTTCTTATTATTATTAAATTTTTGCCATTAAAGTAATAAAATTGGTACAGTAACCTTTTATTGGACCAAAGTTTATATCTCTATCTTAAACTCTCTAGCGCCCCTGCTGGTCTAAGTTTGTACATACATTCAGGTCAATACCTTTTGAACAGTAGGTAGCACATATTGTATTTCCTCGAGTCGATAAGGTCATTTTAAGTAATTTCCCCCCAGGACTTTATTATTTGATTATTTTAATAATAAAGAAAAGTGGTGGAAATGGTACTTTGGCCAAAATTTTTGATTTGCCACAAATCACATTTAGCAAATGCATTTACAAAAAGTTTTGTCCTGAAGGGGCCATTTTTAATGCAGCACCACCTTGCGGCCGGAAGACAATTAAAGAAATACTAATAACTTTTGCTAGCTTCAGTCCAGCATTGAATATGTTAACGGTTTTCTTTTAGTTGACAATTTAGATACATTTTCCTGTCCGCCATTTAGAATTAGTTATAAACTTCTCCCAAATCACTTATGAGATCACCAATTTCAAATCAGAACATTGTCAGACCTTTACGGCAAAATTTTATGTCTAGTGGTGATAGAACTGAAGTTTTTTTTGTTTAATGTTCTGTCAAATTTGACGGCATCCTACCAAGATGAGTCTGAAGCTGTATCTCTGCAACCATCAAACATATCGACACCAAACTTGGTGTAAGTCATCAGTACCTATTGCAGACCCCTAAAAAACATTTGGCAAGAGCCCCACCAAGTGGCGAAAAATTCTAACCTTTTTAATAGTGCTCATACCATTTTCCTTTTCAATGCCTAGTCTTTGTAGTCTGTCCAAAGCTTATGTTTTGGCAGATAAAAGATTGCAGTTCTATAGTGTTAAAGTACCTTTACACCAAAATTCAGTCATTTACCACTGTTATCGTTCACTTGTTGTGTGGGAGTTTAAAGGTCAGCACCCATTTCTGCTGAGAACTGAATGTTTCTAACACATGCTTAAGCAAAGACATACTTCAAGCTTATAGCTAAGCTATCACCACGAAATAAGAAGATAAATGCTAACATCCAGCTTCAGACAATCCATCGCAAAATTAAACTCGACTCCTTGGTGATGGTCTTTTCATGGTCCCATTGTGTTGCCAACACTGGGCAATGTGGGCGAATGTTAGTGGCCAGGCAGCACGCTTAAGGATGCAACAAACGTTGGCACTGATACCTGGACCCAAACTGAACCCCTGAAAAATCCTCCTCTTCCTCTTCTTCAACTTCTTCATCACTGCTGTCCTGAGGCATGTCAGATAGGGCGAAGAAGAGGAGGGAGAAAGGGCTGGAACACCCAAGTTGTGTGAAGGAAAGTAAACAGATTGAATGGATCACATAGAATGCAACCAATTAAAAAATTCTCTGATTGAATTTTATTTTTCCTATTAGTGCCAAAATGGTGTAGCATTGTCATTCTGATCAAGCACTGTCACAGAGATTAATGATTTGCTCAGATCCTTTTCGACTTTAGGGTTTCTAGTGATCATGGTTAACAGTGGGAACACGATTAAACAGCTGCAGATATTTTGGTCCCGAAACAAGGCGCCTCATCACATATAATTTAAGTCTGTTTACTATCAATTGTGAAGTGATCAAGGCTGGAAAACTCATAAGGCTCAATTGTATTCACCGGACATTTATCTTTTTGACGCCTTTGCCACAGCCACATGGGAATTAAATCAATCCGTTTGTGTTACCAAATCTACGATTTATACAGGATTTATCCAAATCTCTAGAGAAATTGGATAATAGAAAGCATACCTGATGCTGTCTTTCTCCAAAAAAACAAATGTGCATGGTACCCATCATCAACCATTTGAAAAATATAGTTTCAAAATACTATCCAGACAGACTTCGGTCGATGCATATAATAATAATGCTTGATTTCCCCATAAAAATAAAAAAATAGGTTCAGGTTACAGTCTTCAGCAGACAGAGACTAATGTAAGCATGTAAATATCTAAAAGTATTTTGAGGTATTGAGACCCTTTAACGCCTTTATCAGTGTTTAAGTTGCCAGGTATATGGAAAAATCAAGACATGCTGAAATTGAAAACTGTACAGTTGACCCGATGTCACATCTAACACGGTAAAAAGGTACCTAGAGGGCATCCGAGCAGCTAGTGCAGTCCGTCTGGCCATAGTGCTTGGGGAGCCAGGAACAATGGGCAATGGCATAGTAGGTTGGGTGTTATGGTGTCTAGGAGAAGGTCTGAAGGGGGAATCAGAAGTAGAAGGGGGCATAGGCATTCCAGATTGAGCAGATCTGGAGTTCGGGCTGATCGGGATGGAGGAGCTCAGGGAGTAGGGCCTGTATCTTTGGGAAATGGGAAGAGGGGCAGATTGAGAGGGAGTTGGAAGGCTGCTGGGTGGTTGCGGGACTGGAGGACTGGGAGGAACCGGGAGGGTGGCTGGAGAAGCCATTGGGGCAGATGGAGTGCTCATTCTGGCAGAGCTTAGAGCTAGAGGGTTGGGGCTACAACTGTACAAACTGAAAACAATTGAGACATTGATGAAAACGAAGAGACAGAAAAAGAAGAAATTTGAAGAGAACTCAAAGATGAGAAACAAAGGAGTGCTGTTGGGTGGATGTTTGCATGGAATCACACTTGCCTGGAAAGAGAGCTGGCACCAAAGGAACCAGCGCAGGGCATCATGGGACTGCCATCCTGGCTAGAGGGAGGAACAAGGGTCAGGTGTCTGTCTGGAGATCTGGCAGCAGTAATTGGCTGAGATGTGGCGGTCAGGCTGGCGAATGGGTTACAGTCATGTGAACGTGTAGACATCATGAGCGCCTCCATTAAAATCTGTCCAATCAGGTCTTTAAAGTCAGAGTAAACTGGGAGAAAAAAATAATAATAATAGCAATCTGAAGCAAAAGCAGTGACAACTCTCAGTGAAAAGGCTTTAGATCCTACCATCCTTCGGGTTCTTCTGGAATTCACCAGAAAGAGAGGGGAGGAAGATGACATCACGGTCCTGCGCCTTCCACGAAACACGCAAGATCTTACAGATGAGCTGCAACGCCTGCTCTTCAGACATGTCAGGATTGGACAAGGAGTCCTGCAAGTGGCCATTCAAAATGTAACTTACTTCATTCACAGATTAAATTGAATAATCTGACGAGCAATATACAGTTGGAGACAGAACTATTTCCACTGTGTTGGTCTCTTTAAACTTCTTAATAATGTTTCTCATCCCTCCACCTTCATCTTTAAAAGCATCACATCACAATTATTTCTCGCAAGTTTAACATAAGCATTTTCCATAATGACTGCAAGATATTTTACAAGCTGTTTTTTTTAAGATGTTAATCCTCAGCTTAAAGCACAATTTAAATACAAGTCATTGGAAAACAACGGTTGGTTCTGAAGTCAAAGCAACAATTCTTTTATTTCACAACAATAGAATGTCAGAAAAAAAGGGAAAAATGGCAAAACACAAAATGTGCACTACACATTTAACGGTATATAATATTTATGTAATTGATTTACTTTAAATTTATACTTTAAAGAGAATATGCTACAATTTATTTGGATACCTTCTCGGCCAGATTCCTTTTCTCTCTGCGGTCACCGTCCTCCACCTCCATATTCTCAATGCCTGAGTCCACATCGACTTGGGACATACTGAAGACGAAAAAGGTTCTATTCGTGAATGATCTTCATTGTGGAGGGCACAAAGGGTGATGATGGGTTCTCACCTCTTCTCACATGAGGCTGTGTCAATGTCCATACTCTGGGAGCGGGACAGTGATTGGGACTGTGTCTCCAGACTGTTTGATGGAGAGCTCGAGAGAGAGCTGACCCCTTCACTGCTCTGGCTGCGGTAAGCAACCCCTGCAGTTATAGAAACACAAAAGACAGCTTTCATTTAAACCAGCTGACTGAGTCATTCGTAATACTGAAAACCAATGGAACAAATCGTCATTGAGGAAACGGTTACATTTTGTGTCGCACAATTGAAAAAATATATATTCAAATTATCTTAATTTGCAGTCCAGTAGTTTGCATGTAAACAAAAAAATGCTTACCACTAGACTAGCACTGCACCTTTAATGACTTTTGACTTTTTAATTGACCTTTTATGGCACTCAGTACATTTAAACTGATTGGTTAGTATTTGCATAGTATTAGCATTAGTTTTTGTACACTTTACTTCGCAACAAGATGACTAGTTTACTTTAAAATAAAGTAAATGCTTACTGTACTCTGGGATTCCCTGATTTTAGGTTTTGTATCTCTAAACTGTTGTACAATTATATGAACATGTCAAAGATGCTTTGATCATGCATTAAACAAAAATGTGTTGTTCTGTATGCATCAGCTTTGGTTGAATAAACAAACACAGCCACGCCTGTTTTTAACAATATTTTTGTTTTTTAGGTGAAAAATTTATATCATGTCATCCAAATAAACGCTTTTTTCATACCTAAAGTAAATTTATTCCATATTTTGCTCGTTTTCAATTACTACCCAAATAAAAGCTCTTTATACTTTACATAGAACATCTCATCCCATCTCTGTAGACAATATTTTGTGATTTTCTAGTTACGTTCTTTGCAGATCTTACCAGACGCCCCCATTGGAGAGGTAGCTGGGGTAACATTTTGGGCATTTAGGCTGAGAGTCTGAGATGGAGCTGGTGGGTTAGGCTGGGATGAAACCCCAGAGGGTCCTGGTAAGGGTCCGGGAGGAGTCTCCCTCTGTGGGGATGTGAGAGGGGTGCTGAGTGGTGTGTTGGGCTGAGATGTTTGTCCTCCTGCTAACCGAGCCAACCTCCTTCGACGAATCTAAAGGGCAGGTTAATTACAAATTATCATAAGCCAATCAGGAACATTACCTCAGAGCCAGATGATAGCCATCATCGGGCCAATCCATAGGGGCAAAACACATTTCTATATTATAGTTAAGTATTATATTTTAATTATACTTCAATTGCCAATATCGCACATGTTTTTATTGATTTAGAAAAAAAATTAATTGTTTCAAAAATGAAAAATTATTGTGGCCTGGACTTTGTAAATACATTTTATTACAGTCTGGACATGTCGAACAATAGGGGTTGATGGATTGTTAGTTTTTGTGTAGCACCGGATCTTAATTTTTAATTTGTGCCTCATTGAGTTCCATTAAAACAACCTTTTTGGATTGCAAAGCCAAGAAGTAAAACTTGAGATGTTAGCTGTTGATCACCACTTAGAACCATTAACCCTTGAGATAGCCCTGTACAAAAAATGTCTATTTTCTTAGAAAATGTGTAAAAATAAGGTTTTTTTTTTTTTCAATTTAATTATATTTTCTACATAATGTACTCTCTATAAAACAAGTGTATGTTGCACAAATTGAAGAACAAAACCGTGTATATCTTTTTCATGACACCGTTTGATGTTTAAATTAGACCAAAAAGTACATATCACTTACTTTCAAGAGATTTAATAACGATAAAAAATTAGCATCTATGTCACCAAGACAAAAACGTTGTAAAACGTCAATTTTAAAGACGGGTAAACAGATGGCTGAAAGAATCAATAGATTACGCTTTGATTAGTCGTTACATTCGGACATCACGCAGAATAAAACGCTTGTTGCGCATGATTTAAGTTTCTTGACGTTACGTCATTAATAAACCCAAACACTGATCAATGCTTTATTTCGCATCGGTACATCTAATAACATAAATGATGTCGAATAAATTGACATTTCCTCTCCAAAATAATTTATTTCTTCGCACGGTAGTCATTCGGCCATTTTGGATTCCTGATGAGGAAAACCTTCACAAAGACGATATTACCTGCCATCTGTGAATGACCTAAAAACAATCCGAGTGAACAGCGTTTAATAAATTCCAAAATGCGAATTCAAATAGTGTCAATGATTCCGGTAAATGCAATTTGACCTCAGTTAACGGAGTTAACTTGCTGAAAACAACCACCCAATTCTCGTAAAAATCTTCTTTATTTGTTGCGATTTTCGCAAACAAGCTCCACAACGAATATATTTTCTAAATAAATCGAATGTACAAATGCCTAATTAACCAGTGTAATGTTAGCTTACATATTAGCGTTTACTACTGCTGTAAATTGTGACAATGACAAGCAATAAACCTTTAATCAAACTCAAAACCATAAATAATGGCACCAAACGATGACTTTCGACTATAAATACGTTTAGCAGTCTAAACACACCCTTACCTCTTCAGGACTGAGCTGTTCCATTGCCGTTCTTTTAATTTTCAGTTTAATATTGTTGCTAGCCAGTCAGCTAGCTTACCTCCTTATAAACACAAAAAGTGCATAGTCTGAACCCTAAACAAATGTCAGTAAGCTATGATTGTCTTATTCGAGCCTGTATATTTAAATTTCAAACACGCTCAACACCGTTTGTCCTCTCGTCAGACGTTATTTTCGTTTTCTGTTAAGAATGAAACAAACAGAAAAGTATTATTCGTCAAAACACCGACGCGGCCATTTTGGAACCGAAGTCACGTGACCTAGGATCGACACATTTCAGGCTGCCGCAGTTCAGGAAACTGATTTCGCTATTTTATTTTAAAAAAGTGTTCAAATTCTACCCCTACTTTAAAAGTCTTCAGATTAAAACTTGCATTTCGTCTTTAATTTTTGTAAAAAAAAAGAAGTCAAACTTGTCTTACAATATATAACAAGTTCTTTCATTCTCTGATTTCTGTTCTTTAATGTAAATGCTATGCTTTGCTATGCATTACATTTGTATTAGATGTATTCTTACTTGTTTTTATTTTCGTTTTCATTCTCCAAAGTGTCTACAAATTTGCCTTAATTAGACATAGGTGATACAAAAACTGTGGATTAAAAAAAAGAAAGAAAAGATTTTGTGAAGAAAAGGCAAAAACCACATAACCACTGTTTTTACCGTGTTACACAGTTTTTGAAAAGATCTATACATCTGGGAAAGTATTGATATCAATAGACAGTTCATTAATTACTAGGTTCCAAGTTTTTATCTATAATGATGGTCTTTCAAAAATGATATTTTATATTATAAATATTCTAATCACAAAAAAATTTACATACACAAGAACAGGTGGGGCAATAGTAAACCTTCGTTAAATTATTTTAAAGTGGATGTAGAGAAAGTAATCAAAAGACTAATTTGAACAAATTTATTGGATGACTGAAACAAAAATAAAAAGGATGTTAAGTTGTGTACAAACGTGCTGTAGGCTATATCCAATAACATGTAAACATGATTAGGCAATATTGGGACCTTGCACAACATATATTACAATATTTGACCGCTTTAGATGTTATTTAGTTTATGAACAGTTGACTTATCCTGTACCTTATCTCCTGTCAAATTTAAGGAATTTAATTATTATCAAAGCCATTCCGTTAAAAAAATAATCTAGGTAAAAATCATGTTTGTTACGCACCAGAATCATATTTGTAGCATCTTTCAAAAACAAATCTCCAAGAGGAGTTTGCATCTCACGTTTCACTTCCATTTAAATGTTGTAACAATAATTAAAATGAAACAAGTAGATTTTACACACCATTTAAATCACTATTGTCAAAATGTAATAATAATGAATTTTATTTAGTGACACCTTTCTTGTCCTTCAAGGACACCATACAATGAAGCACAAAAAAACCTACTAATAATAATGTAACACAGCAAGTGAAACAGCAAAAGGATATTTGCAGAGGGTAGAACTGTCTAAACAAGAAAATTTTAAGATAAAACTGCCCAGTTCAGGACTATTTTGTACATCAGCAGGCAGTTTATTCCAGAAGATGGGAAGTAGTTTATTCTCGTTTTTTTCATTCTTTTAATTGTGATGATCTCCATCTGTTCTTATGCGTTTGATTGCATGCGGGTCCTTTTAGGCCTGACTGGCCTAACCACTGCTGATTTGGCATTCCTGGTCTTATAGCGCCCCCTATAGATGCTATAAATCCAACTGCAGAACTTTCAGAAACTCTGCAAGCTCTACTTTGCTTGTGGTAAACTAAAAAGGTTTGGAGGCCCGAGTTGAAACTCTTGGCAGCTCATAAAGCCCTGTATTCTTCTACTAGAATGTTAACCAGATTTACACTGGTCCAAGGAGTATTCACCACAGCAGCAGCTTTGGATCAGACAACCCGCTTGAAAACCTGCCTGCAGACTTGATCCTCACAGTGCAACTCCTGCAAACAATAATGAAATCCACTGATTGGTAAAATAAGCTGATTGACCTTAATAAAGTAAGATGTTTGGTGCACACTCACCAACTGAAGTTTGTCGTCCTCTATCCAGTGTGCCCACCCTCTTTTCTTCTCACCAATCTGAACACACACCAGCTTGTTTCCCTCCCACGTCACCAGAGACTATGAAAACAGATTTTATAATTCATTGTGTCTCCGCAACATTGTAATGTAAGGCCATTTAAACACAGTAAAGGTTTGAGATAGTTGTTACTTTCTAATATCATGGATTTCTTCGAATCAACAAAGAGTGTTCTTGCTGCTTTGTACAATTCTTATTGACTTGGAAGAGATTTGTGGTGGTCTTCTGGAGCTTGTAATCGCAATTATGTCTATTGAATCGTAACCTCTCTTATAGATTTGATTATAAATATCTAAAATTGTGCTACAAGGAAAAATGAAATGGAACACAGGAAAATTCTTTAATGTTCCAATATGCAGCATCTCTTGATCAAAGAACAAAACAGTTTTTTATTGTTTTTCTTAATTGTTGGGTATTTGTCAATGTTAGGTTGCAGCACGGAACATTTAATTTAGTTAAGGAAGTGGGTTTTTTTAAGCTTTATCAATTTTATTTATACAGTTTCATTTATTTCTAGTATTTGTTTAAAGTGGGAAAAACATAATGTTGTTGCAAACATAGTCATAGTAGTAACATATCAGTGTGAAGAAGCTAAGAAAATGCTAGTAACTCTTTGTTTATATTTGATACATTGAACTAATATTTTCTTACTATAAAAACTGATTTATGTAGATTATGTACAATTGATATGTTTACTTTCAAATAAAAACATGTTGATCAAATTGTCTACAGCATTTTTGGGTATAAGCTCATATTTTTATTGTTGCGAAAACTTCTCGTTCTAGATACTTTTACCTTGTACTTTTAAGCTTTTTCGAAATACGATGAGGGAGGTACTTAAACTTCTCAGCTTTTACTTTAACTCAAATCTAAAGAATAATCCAGTTTAGTATCTGTACTTTCTACACCACTGACCCTTGGTTCTAAAAGTCACAGTGTGTATGGCAATATAAAGATCAAAAAGTAAAGCCTTAATCTTTGTCTTACCTTGCAATGTCTGTCATCCAAACCCTTGGTGAACTCTTGAAACTCCTCATTGACTCTGAAAGCCAAAGTGTAGTTTCTGAAAGTGCTTAGGGTCTTCACCACATATTGATCCCCAACCTGTTCAATCACTTTGCGATGCTTAAGCTTTAGGGCAATTTTACGGGTGTAAAGACCGATTCCTGGAAGAAAAAATGTGTAGCATCCATTGCATCACAACCATGTCACACTTGAGATTAAGTGACAATAATTTGAGAAAATTTGTGCAATTTACCTAAAGCAATCATGTATCCATCAAAGTTTACATTGCTGACCATTTCCCATGTTCCACAGAGACTAACAGGCATTTTGTTAATCTTCAGTTGAAGCCTGAGTTTAAGATGAAGTCAAGTCTCAAGATCTGTGCAGGATTCTTTTATTTTATGAGAACCCAGGGCGAGTGGGCGGGGCTTGTTGCTTAGATTGGCACATGAAGACTTCTCGTGAACTGTACTTCGACTTACGTAAAGTTAAACGTGTCTGACAGGTGTATTTGGTTCAAATTGTCAGCTTAAACACCTGCATTGTATGTACAGTATCTGTTGAAACTTTAAAAATACAACACTTTAGGTGTATGTAAAAGAAACCCCCTTCGCTTTTCCCTGTTAAGTTCGACTCCAAAAGATAATGTTGTTGACATTGCCTGCTAGCTGTACGTTTCCACGTAGCATTAGCTCACGGAAAAATTAAATATTCCATCACTTGACGAATATTCCATATCTGACATCCTCGTAACATGTTGTGGGTTAGAAAAATACAACATTAGTGAGTCGACTTACAATGAATTTGATGAAGAGACCGAAACTTCCTCAAACGATCACGTGAGGATGATTAGAAGTGATTGAAATCAATAGGTGGAATTTCAGAAGCTTTTTGAGGCAAATAAATCACGCAAATGATTAAACAAATCTCATCACAATACACAAAACTACATTGTCATCTGTGACATAGTTCTTAGTGACTTAAAAGTGCATGTAACACCTCTGAGTTGCTTTTATTATATGTAAATAGGTCATTCTAGAGCTGTGGGTTACTTATAAAATCTACTAATGTCTGTATAATATTGATGAAAAAACTAATTTTATATACAAGAGCTAATAATAAGTGGAAAAACAAATGTCTAATTTAATAAATATCTAATGTCTAAAATGTAAATATCCACTTTAATTGTAATAAATTGAACTGCTGCCATTTTTTTTATGCATACTACGCCAGAGGTCTAACCTCTGGTTCCCACGGGGTCCTCCAAGCTGATGGCAATGGTAGACATCTTCCATTTTCAATGATTGGCTTCCTTGATATGCCTTACATCTGACCGACCTTGGACAGCCACTTTGTATGATCCTCAACGTTGACCATTTCTTTGATAGAGCTTCAACAGCACGCAGTGAAACCCCAGACTGCTTTAAAATATTAGTCTGGAAGAAACCTTGTTGATGCACTATAACTACCTTGCATCTTGTTGCTATGCTTGTACTTGCCATGACAATAATTTTCTCAATCTCACTTTAATAGCGAAGTTTGCTGTTCCTCGCCAAATTTTAAACTTCCTACAAAGCTGTTTCTCTTTCAGTTCATGCCTGTGTTTCAACAAAAGGACATATTTTGCTTTCATTTTTTGTGCACAGTGTACCTGCAGTTGAACCAAATGCACCATAACAACCTGACACGTCAAATCATGCAGTGAAGACAAATGAAAACACTTTCACGTTGGCTTTTCTGTATAGGGGAATCTCAGAAAAGTCAACACGTTGTCATAAGGAAGAATGCTTGACGAAGACATAGTCTTGCTGCAGATTCTGGAGATAAGTGTAACCACAGAAAATAAAATACTTTAAGACAACAGAAAGGTTTCGCATAAAAGCAATGACCAAAATGAACTATAACAAAGTTTGTTCTCGATGTGTTATGATGTCAAGTACTCAGCTTCACAGATAATAATAGAATATCTGATGTGAAAATGCTCAGATAAGTTTTCACTTTTCAAAGTCATTGTCATAGCTGGAATTCTAGAGCGTCCTTGTTTATCGGCCGTGAACACTTATATAACCATTTCAATTGTTTGTAAAAAAAAAAGCAGACTAAAAAAAATAGTGTTTTGTTTTACCTTTTTTGCACAGCACGTTTTGATTTTAAATTGAGTAAATTATGAACATACAATAAGTTTATAATTTTTGGGGGGAAAACAATTGTCTATTTGTAACAATAGTAACTCTAGATTTAGGAAAGCATTCGTTTGGTGAATTAAAATGTATTTATTTTAAGAAAGATACAGTCAATATTACATTATATTATGCAACGTTCTGAATATTGCATGATAAAAAAACACAACTATTCAAATTAAATTAATGGGTATCTATCAAAGTCCCCCAAAGGCATCGAGCCATGACTCTATTTAGTGTTGCTGTATCTCTGAAGAGGGGCTAGTATGACATCGGCGTTCTTCTTCTCGCTCTCAGCGCTGTACAGTCTGTGTTCCTGAATGTACTGCACCACTGGATCAGGCAGCAGGTAACGCACACTCTGACCCCTGCGCAGGGCACGCCGCACATAAGTTGCTGAGATTTCATTGGTCACCCACTCTCGAACCACATGGATGTTCTTGCGATGTTTGTACAGCACATCTGACTGGTTGATGAACTTCTCCGCATCACTGCCACATCTAGTGATGCAGGCCACTCCGTAGCGACCCACAATCTCCTCAATGTCGTCAGGCTTCCAGAGGTTTGGGACAGCGAAGGATTCCAGCACATCCGCACCACACAGCAGATTCAGATGCGCATTCTCTATAATACAAGTTCAGTGCATGAGGTTTCACTACACGGGCTTATCAATGATCTTGTCATATTTGTAATACAAACTATAGAGACCAAATGAGAGTAGAAGATGAACAACCTACGTTCCTAATAATACACAGACATTGTTAGTTACATAAACATTTGAAAACATTTTTTTTAACAGTTCCTAAAATGTTTCCAGTACCTTTTACAGGTTTGTCATTAATGTGTCAGTAACATTATTGATAGTAATGTTAGTGTCAGTAACTTCTGTGATAAATGTCTGTGGGTCTGTGATAAATGTCTATAGCATTAACATCAGTAATGTTAGTGCCAAATCTGTGGTGTCTGTGATGCGTCAGTGACATTAATTATAGTAATGTTAGTGTCAGTGACGTGTCAGTAACATTAACTACACTAATGGTAGTGTCAGTAACATTGGTGTCTATGACATAAGTGTGAGTAACATTAACAAATCTAAAGTTAGTGTCAGTAACTTTGGTGTCTGACATAAATGTCAGTAACATTAACTATGATAATGTTAGAGTCAGTAACTTTGGTGTCTGACATAAGTGTCAGTAACATTAACAAATCTAAAGTTAGAGTCAGTAACTTTGGTGTCTGACATAAGTGTGAGTAACATTAACAAATCTAAAGTTAGTGTCAGTAACTTTGGTGTCTGACATAAATGTCAGTAACATTAACTATGATAATGTTAGAGTCAGTAACTTTGGTGTCTGACATAAGTGTCAGTAACATTAACAAATCTAAATTTACAGTCAGTAACTTTGATGTCTGACATACGTGTCAGTAACATTAACTATGATAAAGTTAGAGTCAGTAACTTTGGTGTCTGACATGTGTCAGTAACATTAACAAATCTAAATTTACAGTCAGTAACTTTAGTGTCTGACATACGTGTCAGTAACATTAACAAATCTAAATTTACAGTCAGTAACTTTAGTGTCTGACATACGTGTCAGTAACATTAACTATGATAATGTTAGAGTCAGTAACTTTGGTGTTTGACATAAGTGTCAGTAACATTAACTATGATAATGTTAGAGTCAGTAACTTTGGTGTCTGACATAAGTGTCAGTAACATTAACTATGATAATGTTAGAGTCAGTAACTTTGGTGTCTGACATAAGTGTCAGTAACATTAACTATGATAATGTTAGTGTCAGTGATGTAAGTGTCAGCAAAATTATCAAACTTAACATATAGACATCCATACCCTACATTTACTCAGACGTCAACGAATCACAGACCCAGTAATTAGCAGAATCATTGTAGATTTAAGAGTTCACACATTTTAATAATATTACTAGTACATTGAACTCCAAAAAGTACATTGCACCTTACATCAGAGTTCTTGATTATTCATCACAAATATCTAACACATTCTAATAAGGAACAATTGGCTATAACAAAACAAAAGCAGAAACTCCCCTGAACTGACTCCAATCAACAAAAAAGAAAGAGTGTTAAGTTCACACTTCCCCAAACATACTGTGCTTTGTGTGCAAACTGTGTGGTAACCCCCTCATTCAACTGACCCTACTATCCATTCTCATCCACTAGCTCTTGTGTGCTCCTTGCTCATTAGGCTTAAAATAAATTCTAATACCAGGTAAACTTACTAATGCAAATGCAAACAGATGAAGAATCCAGATTTAATAATTGACCTGTTTTCTCTGTTATGGCTTTTGCATAAGTTCAACATCTTGCAGGGGAATGCTGTTAGGCAGTGCTGCGAGAGGCTAAGAGTAAAACCTGTAAAAATAAGTGACTACACCCTGTTTCTCTCCTGCCCCAAATACAGATCATTTTATAAATCCTTCCCAACTATTGACAGAATTCTTATGCAAGAGCAAACTGGTAATTAGTCATACATGGGGTCATTAAGGTTTTGTTTTGTTTTGTACCTGTGTTTGTGTTCTGCATAACTTTTCTTCTCTTCCCACACCTCACTGTATCCACATCATCATTATTGTTATCCTCATCAGCAAGGATCTCTGTATGGTGGTGCCTAAATCAGCAAAACATTGATTTATCAGCAAGACCGATTGACGTAGTAGGATCACAACAAAGATGACATTATGAATCTAACGTTATCACAACGAGAGGTGGAAAACATGACTTTATCTTTCATTCAATGCAGATTAAACCTTCTCTGAAATCACATGATATTCTCACCGAACAACTTTGGCTGTTTCAACCCACTCAGGCTGCTGACTCTCCCAGGCATCCACCGTGATCCAATCAGAACTCTCCGTGGCTAGTCTAGCCATCTCTAAGCGATGACAGGCTTCAATCAGACCTTGCTTTTTATAGCCGTCTCCCACTGGAGAGACGATACCTTTTACCACTCTGTATCTGCCTGACAAAATCAGCAACAACAAAAAGTCATGATTATCATCCAAAATGTGATTTAAAATGAGGTTTTTAACAGTAAATATACCAGTGTCTTCAATGTGGTCCCGGGCCAGTTCAAACATGCGCAGGTGCATGTTTGTGATGGGGTTAAATGAGCCGCAGGCTAGAAGCACCATCTTCATTTTTTCTTGAGTTGCCATTGAAAAAAAATGCTCTCTGAAGAAGGAAACTGAGTAAAGAACAAAACAAAGAACTGTATGTATTTGAGCAATGACTGGTAAAATTTCAGAAAATAGGGAAAGTTAAAAATCGGAAACGAGAAACTAAGATCTCGTTACTACCAGGTGGCGTTACGACAGATTTAACATTTTACGATCATTTTGGACCATTGTCATACACGTCACATTTGGTAAAAGAAGTACCGGTAGATTATTAATTTTAATTGGTGCATTTCCCACTTGGTGGTGCAATAACTGATATTGTAGATTGCTGTGTAGATGCGCTTAGACTTGGAGCATGCTTGCTGAGATTTGGACTTGCTGATTAGGGGAAAATACGTTTTTTGATGGCCGCCATGTGTTCATAGTTTAACAATTTCAAAAAACCTTCATAATGAACATCCCATATGCCTTAAGATAAGTCTGGAAGAGTTTGGAAATAAGCAAATATAATCTCAAATAGTTAAGTAAAGTACGAGCAAAAGGTTTTTACAAAATAACCAACTTCTTGTCAAATTTTGAATTGCAATCTATACAATTATTTTTAAGTCTTGGTAGACTGCTACACATGTGTCAAGTTTCATTCACCTACAACAAACTTAGTACACCATAATCTGAAATGCATTAGGTGGTGCTATAGAACCCTTTTCCAATACTTTTCGAACCCCAATCAGATGTAATTGTTCACCAGTTATGACGTTTGTTCAAAATTTAGTGACGTTTTGTTTCCATTTAGACCCTCAGAAAAGGTGAAGGAGGTCACACAACAATAAGACTTCGGTGTTGACTCCCTAAATAAACGTAAACTTTTGATGTTTTGAAGTCCTTTGATGTTAATAGTCAACAGTGAATGAATTTTGCTTAATAATCGCCTTTGCTGTCATTTAATGTAGTCCTCAGCAAGTACCAAACACACGTCTCCTGAGGAATCACAGCCTCTTATGATTGAGCAGATCTGACTGAGCATCTCCAGATTTGTTGGTCTTCTAGTAAAAAATCTTGACATTAGTGTGTGGCACGGGATTTTCAACTTACTTCAAGTCAAGTTCACACACTTTATTCATTGGAGAAGCTATTTCTTCACCAGAATTAAGGTTTGCTTTGAAAAATCATCACGCTAAAAGCCAAAATTCTCTATCTCTATCAAAAATCTCTAGTTTCGTCTCATCAGACCTTCATTCTTGGAGGTGTTTTTTCATCAGAGCTGCAGTCTTTCTTGGTTGGCAACCACAAATATATTCTACCTTACATTTTCAGAGAATTCTGTGTTAGTTAAAAAATCTAGGCAAGAAAAGCTCCACAAATAAAATGCAACATAAAAAGTAAACATTTGCGCTATTGTAACAATATATATAGGAACATTATATTAGTAACCATTATATATAGGAACTCCATAGCAACCAGAATGGTTATGGCATACCTCTATCTCAAGTCATAGACACATGGGGGTTGCTATGTGAACCAAATTTTCTCCGACACATAAAATAACTGGTGTCTTGAAATAAGTCCTAGTTTAACTCTAGTTTAAAAAGTAATGTAACAAAAATGAAACTAAACTTGCTTAACGTTACTCACTTCAAAGTCAACTCTTGTCTAGTGAGTCCTGTTAGGTAAAAACAACGGTCGTGCTTCTGTGGAGAAACCTCGACGTACTCATTAATCAAATACAGGGCAGCCAAATAGATTTATAAACCGAGGTTACCGGGCAAATACATTTATTTTGTTGAGTTGAACCCGTGATAATTTCGCGCATGCGCAGATTCAAGAGCATAAGTCACGTGGTCCACGCAGCATTCGTTACTCTCAACTCTGCGCTGTGTTTACGCACCAACCGTACAACCCCCAGGATTTATTATTAGCCACACCTTAACAAATAGGACATTTTATGTATTTGAACTCTTTTTATTAATATACACATATTGATGAACAAGGTAAGAATGAGAACGTCAACTTTGTTACTTAACTCCACGCTGTTTAGGACTCTGTTTACATTAGTAGGCTAATGTTAAGCTACGTTAACTGGAACATTCCTCGAAATGCTAAACTAAGCATAACACAGTAGTTACATTAATACAATAAATTACAGATGTCTTGTTTTTAGCAGACAAGATAATAAAAACTGTCTTGTTTTGAACGAATAAAGATATTAAAAACATAGTAGTCATATGGATTTCAAGTTCTGCTTAAAAATGAATTACCAAAATATTAATATTTATGATTCTTCCTTGATTTTTTAAAAGGATGGCTTCTCGGGGCAAATCAGAAACTAGCAAACTAAGACAAAATATGGAAGAACAGCTGGATCGGTTAATGCAACAGCTGCAGGATTTAGACGAGTGCAGGTAATAGTGGTGCTCTTATATCATAATAAGAGTTTGGGCCATTTTCATTTATTATTCTTTATTTCAGAGAGGAGCTTGAAGAGGAGGAATATGAAGAAACAAAGAAAGAGACTCTGGAACAGATGAACGAGTTCAATGAATCTCTGAAGAAATTGATGTCTGGGAACATGACTCTAGTGGATGAACTGGGAGGAATGCAACTGGTAATGCACTTGATTTCACGTACAAGCAAAGATGGAAAGGGAAATGATTCTCATTAAAAAGTACCATTACCTGGATTTTTAAAAACAAGTACAGGTAGTTTTATATAGAGATTTATGCAAAAAAAAAACATTTTTTAAGTTTGTTTAGTGGCTGTTTAATTTTGCAAGTAGGCATGACACAACCCATTTATTGTTTAATTTTCATTTAAAATATAATGTGTAGGTTTCAAAACGTTATTAGTTTTGATAACTTTGGTTTCAACATTAACATACTAGCGTTACGACACATAATCAGAAGTACAAGTATTTTCTCAAAGTTCTGGCTCAAAAAAAGCACACTGGCACAATACTTTCTTGGAACAGTGTCTAAGGTTTAGCAGAGGTTTGCGTGTTGTAATGCATTTTTTCACACTAGTTTGACCTTGTTTTTCATAACAAAACTTTTGATTTTTGTTATGAAACATAAAAACAGTTCGTTCTCAATTTTTTTCAGTAAAAATTGGATTTCTCACCAAAAATCAATCAATGTGCTGAAAGGTTGTGGCTTATTTTAGTCTCAAAATCGCCATTAAGTAGCTTGAAATGTCTCAAACAACCAATAAGGGTTAGGATATTAGACTTATTGTGAAAGTGTAAGATTTAAATACCTGCATGATTGATTGATCTATGATTAAGAGAATACATTTCATAGATGTATTGTGTCTGTAAATATTTCCTAGGCAATTCAAGCTGCCATCAGTCAGGCCTTCAAGACCCCCGAAGTGATTCGATTGTTTGCTAAAAAGCAGCCGGGGCAGCTGAGAACAAGGCTGGCGGAGGTGACTGTTGAGGCATTTTACATATTCTTGTATGCACAAGTTCTCATTGTGGTGTGAACCCAGATGGACCGAGACGTGATGGTTGGAAAACTCCCTCGAGATGTGTTCACCCTGCAGAAAGTGGAGATCCTCACAGCTCTGAGAAAACTTGGCGAGAAGGTGAGAGTCCTGTTGTGTTAAAAAATCGTGTGCGCTAATACCATCTAAATCTCATGTGATTGTGCAGCTGACTGCGGAGGATGAGGCGTTCCTTGCTGCTAACGCCAGTGCCACTCTCAGCCATTTTGAGAAGGTCACCGCCGGTCTGGGTATGGTTATAAATGCTGATTTCTTTTCTTTTGGTGTTATAATCTCAATCAATGAATTGTACCATTCTCCTACAGGGAGTGAAGATAAGATCATGGCATTGGCCAGCTGTGGAGTGGGAAAAACTCATACGTGAGAGTCGACTTAACTCGTGCTTTCTGCTTTTGGAGAGGCCTAAATGTTGAGTTTTCTTGGGTACTCCATGTATTGTTCAATTCAGATTTGAATAGTTGGAACAGAATGTGCTTTTATTGTTATTTTAAGTTGAAATGTACATTCTTATTTTGGTACCGTGATAAAAGTTTACATGTTGAGGGAAAGATTCGTTGAGAAAGATGTAGATGTTCCTTTTAAACCGTCTTTTGATAGTTTAATTAACTTTATCAACGTTTCTGCCTATTAGCAGATGCGTTTTAGACTAATTCTCATGTATTTTAACATTTCTTGTATTTTTTTTCTGTTTGTAAGACCTTTTGTACTTGAGTAACATCTCAATCGTCCATATTTTGTATTAACTTTGCATACAATCACTGTTATTATAGGAAGTTTTGTGTTTGAAGTGCTAAGATGCTTGAATCTGTGAAAAAATACATATTTGAAATCTTGTGTGTAATTCAAAAATATGCCGTTTTTTTTCCCGTCATATAAGCTGGCAAGCACTGGGTGGCACTCTTGTCCTCAGTATTACTGAGGTCTGATCATCCTTTACATCCTTTTTAGTCATTTATTTGATGCTTGAGTCTCGATTTGACCATAAAGCAAAAAAACTTGCAACTCGACTCGGACTTGAACCCCAATGACTTGTGACTTTACCCCTTTGACGGAAAGGCTTGAATAATAATCCATTCAGATTTCCAATAAAACTGAAACTTCCTTAAGATCTAAGTTCATCTATTAGTTGCTGGCAGTATTGCTGAGAGTTGATTGGCTGTTCCCGCTGTCACTCCATTTGAGTGACGTGCACGACCGAACTCTTTCCTTCAAATCCGCGTCCGAGGTTCCTGGGAGGTTTCAGCATTTTACAAGTTTGTTTGGCTTAATCTTGAGTCCTTAACAGATTTTAACAGCAGAAGCTTACATTTACATTCATTTACCAGCACGTTTATTCTCTTTTTGGGGTCACGGGGGTTTGCCGGTGCCTATCTCCAGCTCACATTGGACGATATGCAGAGGTACACCCTGGACAGGTCGCTAGTCCATCGCAGGGCCGTTTCATTTACATCAACATTGAAATCTGTGTTTAGTAGTAAAAAATTATATTTATTGCTTCGGTTTTTGGCTTTTTAGGGTTAAAATAAATTTACATTTTTGCAGTTGGCAGTAGAACCCCAGGTAAGCTATCAATTATTGCTGTTTTGTAAATGACTTGAAGTGAAATTTTACAAATGTTGACTTGACTTGGACTTGCCCTGTCTTAACTTGTAAAGTAATGACTTGGTCCCACCTCAGCTCTACATTGACTTCTTTAAAAATATAAAGATGCATGAGGAACGATTAGGATTCCACTAAGAAAACAGGTACAAACCTCGTATTAGGGAATTACAGCATGGGCTGTCCGGTGAGAACTGTTATTACAAAGAACTGTTCTGTGCGTTATTACAAACTGGAAGGATAGTGGGGACCAATCTTAAAGGAAGAACAAAACAGTATTTTTTAAATGATACTCCAAGACATGATCACATTTTCTTCTAAAGATCCAAGTGATGCAACGTCCAGTTGAAAAACTCGTGGAAATTTACCAGTTTTTCAGGAGGGACGTGGCTTTTTTTTAATATAAATGTATTCAAAACAAACATTATGTATGGATTTATATAGCAATGCAAAGAAAGGTTCTTTTTAAAAGATGTTAAATATTATATTCCACCGCGAAGTGTAGCATCAGACACTGGGGACAAGCAATAAATTATATTTTTCAACGTTTAATGTAGATTTTATCAATATTTTAATGTTATAGCTTCAATTTGCAATAATAATAAAATTTATTCTTGAAGCAATTTAATGCTTATCCCAGGTGAAATAACTCATATTCATTATTTGTTATAGACATTTTCCCTAAAATCTGACCAATCTCTGAGCTCATAAAGTGAATAAATAAAACCCCGACACTGCTTTATACCCATCGCATCCTTTATTTTGTTCATGAGCAAGCATCAACATCACTACAGTTATTCCTCTGAATAATAGAAAAGTGAATGAGCTGGCAGGCTGCATCCAACAGTTCTACATCCCCCTTTTCATTTCAAGAGCAAAAAAAATCAAATCAAAGTGTTCAATGAGCGGAGAGCTCTTTTGCTTCAGTAGTACGGCCAGTCTGTGACCCGTCGTGTGCCAGTTACAGCAAATCTTTCATCGATCCGTGTTCCACATGCAAAGACAATGCCCTGTGCCATCACTAACATCTGCAGCTCCTCGCATCATGTGTATTTATTCTGGAAATGCTAATCTTTTCAACACTTTCCCAACAAACCTGCAGATGTAAATTCACCATCTGAAGGAGGGGAGGTACAGACAATTGTGCGGTTTTTAGTACAAACATTGAATATATATATATATTTATGTACGTTTGGTCTCATGGAATGGTTTACACCAAACAAACGTCTACCAGTCGAGAATACACTCTGGGAGACAATCACTTGTAATACAGTGCGGTCAATAAGTATTTCATCACCCTGTGATTTTGCAAGTCTTCTCAAAGCGACATAATCTAAAAGAAAAACCCGGGAATCACATTGTATGATTAAAAATAAAATTATTTGTAAATTACTGGGTCAATACCAGCCAGATTTCTGACACTCAGGGACTGGCTGTTTTGCTTTTAAATCATGAAGTTGTTGGCTGTTAAAAAACACAACCATGCACCCCACAATCAGTCAAAAGTCTAAGTAGCAACACTACAAAACCAAAAAGCTGTCAAAAAATACAAGAGACAAAATTGTAGACCTTCTGGAATGCTGGAAAGGGCAAACAGTTGGAGCAACTTTTAGAAAATGGAAGATGCTAAAGGATGACTTCCAATGTCCATTTGCACTGGAAAGACCTCTCCTCGAGCGGTATCAATGATGAAGAATAAACCCAGAAGAAAGCTGGTACTACCGTTTCCATGGCTACTTTCAGGAAATACACTGAGATGTAATGGTTTCCTCTGCGACAGGAGGTTAAGTCAGCCCATGTCCAGGCCCCCTGGATGGTCCAGTGTAGTCAAGGGGGAAAGTCCCATTCTGACAGCACTGTGTTAAGGAGAGGATGAACAGGGCCATGTATCTAGAAGGGCAAACTTCCTTCTCCTCAATCAGAGGGATCTTCCAACATGACAATGACCCAAAACGCCGGGGAAACCAAAAGGTTCTAGAGTAGCATAGTGATATGCAAAAGTTTTACTGAAAATTCTAGATCCCACGGGGTGATCAAATACATATTGACCTCACAGTACGAGAGAGAAATCATCATTTATCGGCTTCTTCTGCCCAAAAAGCTCGTCACCTTTCACTATACACACACATTGCTCAGCTCAGACCCACTTCTGCTGCCTACAATAATAATAATGTACATCATTTCCAAGTGGATTTGTTCAAACAGGATTTAGTACAATATTCATCGATGATACAGTATGGAGCTATATAATCTACACGCCGACATGAACACAAGACATCTATGCAGGACAATTCATGTCCATGTCTGATAAACTAGCTTGTTACAGAAAAATGAAATATTTATAAAACCAAATCACTTCCCGTATCTGTACCAAATTCAAAATATGGACAAATAAAAAAAGGGCAAAAGGTAATGAGTGTTCGTTGTGTTGTTAATGCGCTGTCAGAAGAGTGACCCTATAACCAAACATACAACAAAGCTTACACATATTTTTAAAAAACCCCATTGCTCAATCAGAGGTCACAAAAACAGACCTTCTTGTACCTTTACCAACAGTAAAATTGTATTCACCAAATCCACCCATGTAAACAAAATGAAAATGTCTCACTGTAGCACTCCAGTGCTTCACATCCATCGTAACCAAACAATCAATCAATGAACAATCGCCTAACATTCTTCTCAAATCCCAATGGGACTAGTATTTTCCGACCATTTCCAGAGACGTGCAACGGAAAGACAACGAAAGCATGAGATGATTCCGAGAGCGACTACTACGAGAAATGACCTGCAAATCTGGAAAAGATTAAGGGCGTCACCCAAATTGAATAAAAGTTTACCAAATGTAAACAAATACCGTTACACAACTCTACAGTCCAGTTCCATGTACGATAAAATCTGGCGATAAAGTATTTGAACGAGTTGAAATTCAATCTGTAAAAGGCGGAATAGCCCTTGGTTTGTTTGCAGGGGCTTTGTAAGCATTACAACTGTGGGTTTGATGTTTCAAAGCCAGTATCATTGGAGAAAAGAAACGTAATTATGTAAATAAACCATCTGAATTCAGTAGTTGCAACCCTCACATCCTTTTAGTTGTAAATGTAACTCAGCCTGGGTTATGAGATCCCAAGAAGCTCTATTTGTTACAGAATAAAATAGTACACGCACGAACACTTCCGGATGTCTTGGAGAACTCCTGCGTGCTCAACAAACCGTACCACGCAAATACGACAACAGCAAACTCATCACCTGAATGTGATTATTCGAATTATTTGAAATTCAAAACATTAAAGCCTTGGTGTAGCATTTGTGCCATTGCAAGCCCAGCTAAACGTACAACAAATATTGAAAGAAAAGGAAAACATATGCAGGAGAAAAGAAGAACACTCTGCCAGTTTCTCTTTTGTTCGAGCGCGAGGTTAGCGGAAAATTCTGGAACATGCTAAGAGCATAAATATTCTACAGCAGGAACTGTGTTTTAGACACCACCAACACGCTAATTACATGGTTGTATTTACAAAATATCAAAAAGCTGTTGTTTTCTCCCTTACACGATTGCTAATCTTGCCATGCAATAGAAACAAGAATCGAAATCAAATCAACCCTAAAGAAACATGTGCAATTTGTGGAATACATAACATCATTCCCAGAAAAAAAAGAGAAAAAGTGCAGCAAATGCACACACAGGCCGTGATTCTTTTCGATAGAATAAATTAGGAACTTGTATCAAGAGAGCTGTGATACTATGCTACATTGAATACCACCACACTACGATGTCATAGGGAAGCCTCGGCAGCAGGAAATGAAGCGGACTGCAACACCCGTCAAGACAGACACCAGATATAGTCGCGTTTATATTGTACACATATTGTTCCGTTTTCTGCGTTTTTACACATGGCTCCTTAGGTAGGGGGATCACGGGCATCCCTGCTGGCAGAGGGATGGGCTTTTAGCTGTATTGGTCGGTGTGTGAAGAGTGTGTGCCTGTGTGGTGTGTATACGGTGGGCCGGGGGGATCAGTAGGTGAGAGTGGAGTCGTCCCACTCCAGCTGCTGCTGTCTGATTGACCCCTGCTGGTCTTCCGGTTCACCAGCCTCATCTTCACTGCTGTCTGACTCAGCGCTGGTAATGTCATCTTCCTCCTCTCCATCTTCACTATCTTCCTCCTCCTCCTCGTCTCCTTCCTCTTCGCTGCTGTGCTGGTCCTCGTAAGTCTAGTAGAACAGGAAGGAAGTGAAATTATAAGGGGCTTCAGGAAATAGTATAAAATGTTACAAAATGGGAAAGAAGTATTTAACGTTTGCTTTTGTGGCCATATGCTTGGGCCATTGTCATGCTGAATACACTATAAGCAAAGAATAAATAAATACTTCTTGTGCAAATAAATGGGTCAAGAAAAGCAAATTATGATCCTGAACGTTTGGGTTCACCAACCTCAATGACTGGTTTTGTGAAGGTTGTCAAAAAATGTTTTTCATTCATAAAAGAGCATGATATAACTTGTTTCAAATGCATGTTTTGTATTATTCTACACTTTAACTGGCTGATCATTTCTTTGTTTGGTACAAAATTAAAATCAGTAGAGGTTAAAATAATTCGTTTTTAACAGTTCCATTATTCTATTTCTCAATATGTGTGCTACATCCAGTGAACATTTTAGCATCTAGCTAAATTTAAGCTAACATGTACTTGAATACGACATTATTAAACAAGCTAAAATGTTGATAACCTTTGTTGTTAACTAATGTCGTTAAAATTGCTAATACTACATTGGCTACAATAAAAAATTGCAAACAAAGCACATTAAATTGCAACTTGCTAAAACATGCTAACAATGTACATCGGCTACAATAAAACATGCTAATGATTCACTTTGAGAGCTTGTTGAAACACATGAACAATACTAAAACTACACCGGTTACCACGAAACAGCTTGTTAACACATGCTGACACTACATATTGGCTGCAATAAAACATGCTAGTAATATGATTCAAAGTTTATCTTGTTAAAACATGCTAACAATGTTAATACTGCAATTGTGTACAATAAAACATGCTAGTAAAACAATTCAAACTTATAGTTTGTTAAAACATGCTAATAATGTTAATACTGCAATTGTCTACAATAAAACATGCTAGTAAAACAATTCAAACTTATAGTTTGTTAAAACATGCTAAAAATGTTAATACTGCAATTGTCTACAATAAAACATGCTAGTAAAACAATTCAAACTTATAGTTTGTTAAAACATGCTAATAATGTTAATACTGCAATTGTGTACAATAAAACATGCTAGTAAAACAATTCAAACTTATTGTTTGTTAAAACATGCTAATAATGTTAATACTGCAACTGTCTACAATAAAACATGCTAGTAAAACAATTCAAACTTAGTTTGTTAAAACATGCTAATAATGTTAATACTGCAATTGTCTACAATGAAAACATGCTAGTAAAACAATTCAAACTTATAGTTTGTTAAAACATGCTAATAATGTTAATACTGCAATTGTCTACAATAAAACATGCTAGTAAAACAATTCAAACTTAGTTTGTTAAAACATGCTAATAATGTTAATACTGCAATTGTCTACAATAAAACATGCTAGTAAAACAATTCAAACTTATAGTTTGTTAAAACATGCTAACAATGTTAATACTGCAATTGTCTACAATAAAACATGCTAGTAAAACAATTCAAACTTATAGTTTGTTAAAACATGCTAACAATGTTAATACTGCAATTGTCTACAATAAAACATGCTAGTAAAACAATTCAAACTTATAGTTTGTTAAAACATGCTAATAATGTTAATACTGCAATTGTGTACAATAAAACATGCTAGTAAAACAATTCAAACTTATAGTTTGTTAAAACATGCTAATAATGTTAATACTGCAATTGTCTACAATAAAACATGCTAGTAAAACAATTCAAACATAGTTTGTTAAAACATGCTAAAAATGTTAATACTGCAATTGTCTACAATAAAACATGCTAGTAAAACAATTCAAACTTATAGTTTGTTAAAACATGCTAAAAATGTTAATACTGCAATTGTCTACAATAAAACATGCTAGTAAAACAATTCAAACTTATAGTTTGTTAAAACATGCTAACAATGCAAAAACGTTATATATTTTAATTAATCTATTACTATGTTTTGCTGTTTAAAATGCATGTTTGCAAATGAATTGGTTTAATGCTTTGAGTATAGCAGAGGTCTTGCCGTATGCTATATAAACTAAACATGAGCGCTAACAGGCAATACGTTTTTGAACGCACCTCCATTGGGTTGACTGTGATTGTAAGAGCAGAGTCATCCCAGTCCATCTCGTTCTCTTTGCCATTTTCCTGGTCCCTCATGGTGCGCTGGTGGGCAGAACGGATACGGAAGACGCCCAGGACGATCATAAACACCAGAAAGCTCACGCACACAACGATAACAATTGTGGCAGCGCTTGGGACAACTGTGAAGAACATTAAAGCCACAGATTAGCATTTTGATGGATTAATAAACCTAGAAGAGGTTTTATGAGGTGCCCCTTGCCATCTGTCCAGATGTTATTCTCATATAAATAATCCCTAAAATAAGAGCAAGGAAAGTACACATTGCTCATAAATCATGGAAAGAAACTTTGCGTTAAAAGATTATTTGTTTCATTGCAAAGGCTGGATTTCTTTAATGAGAGATTAGTGCTATAATCTAGGAGAGCTATTGTGAGCAACGTGGCTGCACAAACAGAACAGATGGACTTGGTCAGGAGATATGAAGCTACTGCACCTGAGGCCTGATGTGTGTTGACCAGATTGTGTCCAGACAGGTCAACTGAAGCATGCTGTATTTGGCTGATGAACTGAGGCTGCACCATCGCATTGTTGGCATGATCCATGGGGTTGGCCGTATGAATGACGTTGACCTGATTAGATAAATGACACAGATCACTCAGACAGCTGCCATTTTTAAGTAAATTACAACACAATGGGTGTTACACAATTTAATTTCCTCAATATATCTACTCCCTTAAAGTTGAATGGGGCAATGTATCAGAAAAAAATGAATATGAACAAAAAATGACATTTGACACCCCTGACTTTCTCAGCTTTCCCCCATCTCTTTAAGTTGTTTGGCACAAAACAACTCCCCAGTGAGAACAAGATAACAAGACAATGTTTTGTCTTAAGTCTGATAAGTGCTTGTCTGCTAAAGCTTTTTTACCCGCCTGATCTCACACTGCCCCCTGGTGGAACTTGTGAGGAACTCTCAAACTGTACACGCATTTTACAGTGTATGGGAAAAAACATGTAACAAAAGGTAAAAAAATCAATAATTGCATTGAGAAAAGCAGAAAAACAAAAGAGGATTCTGGTCTGTTCTTATGGTTTTCCACCAGATGTCGCTATGTTGTTCTTGTTTCTCTAGTCCCAATTATTTTATCTTCAATAGTCCTCATTTGCAGTGTCCAAATCCAGGTTCTGCATTCTTCGTAGTGCAGATATCAATACCGATTTTGCACGAAGACTGTAGTGTTTTGGTTCTTAACAATGTTGGCTACATGTTTCGAGTCATTGCCCTGTTGGCAACCAATTATTTAAAATGTTTACGCATCAGTCCACAGCACATGCTACCATTTTCCGAAATCTCAATTCCCCAAGTTCCCCAGTTCGCCCTGTTCCCTAAAGTCAGAGTTATGGCTTTTTGGCTGCATATTTTCTATAAGGACCATTTCTGACCAGACTTCACTGCACAGTAGATGGGTGTACCTGGCTCCTAGTGGTTTTTTTTGCACAATACTGTATATGCAGAGGTGAATTCTTCATATAAAACAGTAGTTACCACTGCAAAACATGAAGGGAAGATGCTAGGCTGGGGATCCAACTAGGCTAACGCTTCTCAAACAGACGGATCTTATCATCTTTAAGTACTATAAAGTGTTATAGTTATTTGTATATCTTATAGTTATAAAGTTAGTCTCTAAGAAATCCCTAATATGCTTTCACTTTTTCTTGAAATATATAACAATCTTATTGCGACTTGAGCATAAGAACATGATTCTGGCCAATCAGTGAGCTCAACCACTGACCAGTCAGTGATCAACAGGATGTTGTGTCATGATTTTCTTTCCAACCAAAGAAAAAAGTCATCTTGGCTCGCTTTTAGAAACTCATCCAAAAGGTACAAAATTGTGAAAGTGCACAAGTTGAGCGGTTCTGTTTCATAACATGTCCCTTACCTCAACTTTGAATTCATTGCTGATGTAGCGGCCGTTGAGCTCAGAGCAGACGAGTTTAAACTTCCTGTCAAACAGAGCCTCTGTGTGCCAGTTCCTGTAGCGGATCAGGTGCAGGACCTGCTCATAGTTAGCCATGGTGTTGACCCCTGAGAACAGAGACCAATACGTTGAGTTTATCGATAATAATACCAGCAAATCGTTCGAACTGCTTGAGATGAGCACCTGTGATGACCAATCCCACGTTAGAAGAACTCATCTCCAGAGCTCTCTGCTGAACCTGAGCCAGATCCAGCTCCAGACTTTCGTGATCTCCATTCAGATCCTCCCCTACCACAGTCACCTCACACGTGTCGAGGTTGTGCATGATCTCCTCAGACACCACCGTCTCTTGCACTGGAAAAAAGAACAGAACCCATCTATCTTCAATCTGTTTATGGGAAACCCTGAAAAGACTCTACATTCACTGTCTCAAGAGAAGCCTGTGGATTTCACATTCCAAACATACCTGTGGGATCATCGTCGCCTTCAGGATCAGCCTCGGACTCTGCTTCCACCTCCACCTCTCGAGTGATGGTGCTGACGATCCGCAGCTCGGGGAAGAGCGTGACGCCCTCGGTGCTCTCAAATTCAGCCGCACCACGTGCAAAATGATCTATTCCACTAAGGCTGATCTTAGGCTCTTCTGGCTGGAGAACCATCACATATCCCTCAGAGTCTGGCACAGAGATGCAAGTCTCTTCATTGAAGCACCTGTTGGAATATCACACACGGAAAATCACTTTCTAATCGTCACTGTGTGTTTTACTCAATTCCTACAAAAGCTGGCTAGAACAGTCTCAATCGAGTCACTGACTGTACGAATCAGAATTTCCGGTCGATGGGATGCTTTTTTTACATGGGGAAAAGGACAAATTTGAGTTTTTTTATATATACTTCAGTAATTTATTGAAAATTTTGCAATATAGTGATGCAAAACAAAAATAAACCACCATTTAAAAGATAAATATGTACACACTGATTCCACGTTAATAAATGTTTGATGATCTTTAAAAGCTGCATGAAAACCACATAAAAAGCTACTTTATCACCTTTTTAGAGTATTTTGACTTCCATGTAAAGCTTTGCTGGTCTTGTAGCCCTCACCTTTTAGTGTAAAGAAAATTTTTGTGACATTTTTCTTCCATGGGGAGTCATTGCTGACAGCATGAAATGGGAAGAGCTTTTCTTTGTTAAGTAATGTCCTTTTATAGTCACCTGTCTGCCGGACACCTCAAGTCTATATAACGTGATATATACATCATAAACCTTTTTCTGCTTACTTTTAGGGGCTGAGCTTGCTTGTCTGCACCACCCTGTGCACATCGCTAATTGGAATTATTTTGCAAACCCCTCGTTTAAATGAGTGCCATACATCTTGAAGTGTCTCAGAACTTGTGCGTACATACAAGAGAGTGTAAAAGGAATTACATCGCCCTGTGCAACTACCCCATTGTGTGTGTGATCTAGCTCAACTCACTTGACAGTGGTGGAGAGGCGCAGGTGGCGAATTCCAGGCGTGGGGAACTGCCTAGAGTTCAGGTAGGAGATATGCTGCATGACCTTCTCAAAGCTCTCAATGTCATCGCCTTCCAGACTAAGAGAAGACTGGTTTGGGTTAAACTCCACCTATAGAGGAATGGAGACACTTAAAGTAAAGGATATTTGTTCAGTGACGCATATGGTCAATGGTTTGTTTCAACTAGTTCGGACAAGAGTGATTAGTGTGGTGTGGAAAAAAACACAATAGAGAAATGACACCGTAGCTGCGATTCCATCCACTTACTTTTATGCAAATATCCCCGAATGGAAACACTTATAAATTCTGAAAATGTGCGTAAAAAAATTAGGAGCACAAATGAGTAAGATAAACTTTTTATCCAACGTGCATAAACTTCGACGGAAACACATTTACTGTTGGAACTGGGGTGCAATGTGGCGGCACAATTCCAATTCTAATTTAATCAAGCTGCTGAAGGACGCGGGCTGACCTTCACACTGGAGGCCACTTCCTCAGGAAGCTGCACATCCAGTCCCTCCTTGCAGGTGTACAGACAGTCGATCACCTTCTTGTTATCCAGTTTTCCAGCACGGATCATCAATCCAGCCAGGTTTCCCCGGAAGAACTGAGCCAGACGGGCGCTACCACCTAACACAAACCCAGGAGAGAACACCAGATGTCAAACAGCAAATAGTATCTGATCTTACGACTGATGCTCATGCATGTTACTGGGCACCGGGGAGGTCACAGTGATGATGGATGACCTGTGGCATCATGCAACTCTTGATGGAAGATAAAAAGTAAATGAATGGGAATAACATAAAAAAAACACATGCATGGTCTGCCTTTGTAACGAACGTACAAGAGTGAGGCTTTAACCTCTTAAGCCCTGAGGCCTATTTTCCGAAAATCCTATACTTTTACTTTTTAAGGCATTTCTCAGCTTTTACAAGGCCTAAACTGCAAATCTTGGTATCAAAATGAAGATAGGTTCTTGGGGAGTGGTGTGGATGAGTTAATTTGACAGTCAAGAACACTGGGTAAGAGTAATTGATGTTGGAATGGCCAAAAAATGAACTCCGCCTAAAAAAAAAACACATGTTTCCTCCAATATCTCCTTATTTTACTTATAACGAAGCAAATAAACACAATCAATTGTAACCACTACATGTCAAGGACATCTGTAGCAAGTTTGGTGTCCATACTACAAGAAACTAATATTCTGTACAGGTTTTGATTGAACAAAGTTCAGGCGTAATCCATGTTGGCACAGTTTGGCACAATTTGGCACAATAATTGAAATATGGAAAAAATCTTGTCCAAAGCTTCAGCTACGTTCATAGTCTTCTTTTCTTGCTTACGGGACATGATTTCAGCAAAAAAACTCCTAAAGAAACGCTGTAAAAGGGGGGTGGAAGCTCATTTACCCTATCTTGCTGCGCTTTTGGGAACCTTTCATTCACAAACGCTTTCGACGTCGAGCTTCTGCGTGTCCCTACCCCCCGACCATCTCTCCAATCCGGGAGCTCTATATATCGCTGGAAAGCTCTGATTCTATGGAAGCCAATGAGCTCAACCATTTTGAGACTGACGGGATCGCCGACGAATCACACGACGCGCAGCGTGGAGAGACGTGCTCTTACGCACGGGAGTCATTCCATATTTGGTGACGTAATGACGCCACGGAGCAACAGAAAAAACCAAAATGGAGTTTCGCGAAGCTATCGACCGGACATAACAACAAACGGACTTTTATCGCTATGGAAATAACTTTTTGTTGAAAAAACGGCAAAGGTAAGACAAGATTTACATGCTTGCTTGGTTTTTGCTGGCGTTTTTTCGGGGAACTTTCGCTCCCTGCTCTGTAATACTTCATGCAATGTAAATGAGTTGCATATCGCTGGATTCAGCTGGTTGTTGCTTTCATTTGATGCCATGGTTTTGGTGTTTGCGTTTATATTGTGGATACATATCGCACATAAACAAAAACGTGGTCATGAATTATACTCCGGACATGTTGTTGTTTATTTGCATGGCGTTCAAGCTGTGGTTCACGAATATGAAATTGAATTAGATAAGTTTTTAGAGGAGTTTCCGCTGAACACAACAGTATTTAATATGTCTGGGTTATTCTCAGGGTTCGTGAGCTATGAGTGAAAATGTAATGCACAAGGGGGCAAGTCCCCGGTACCGGGGACTCTCGGGCTTAAGAGGTTAAACAAAACTTTGAGTCAAATTCTAATAAAGGCATTTGATGGAAAACCCTTATTTCATGCACCTCACATTGTGTTTATGCAAAGTTGATGATGACATCATTCCCTAGCCCCGCCCCTAAACCTATAAACATTAAATTTAAACAGAAAGGAGCACAATTTATAGGCAATAAATAACAAAATCTGATAAAATTATAAACGCCAGAGATTTAAAATGGAGTGAAATGTGACGGCCAGCGCTAAGGAAGTGCAGGTTTGCAGCATCCTCTTGTGTGTTACGCATCGTGTGAAGGGCAGAGGGATTCTGAGCGGTCAGAGAATGACCTCAGCAGTAAAACCCACTGACTGATGCTGTGCAAAACTGCAAGGTCACACAGTGAGAAATGAGATCCCGCCTGCACCACCCAAACCACTGGCATAAATAATCCTGCAAACCGCAGTGAGGACGGCAGCCAAAGCCTCTGATTTATCTGAACAAACATGCAGATCTTTAAGGTCAGTCCAACTGGCTGCGCTTGTGATATACCGTGCCTCTACACATCTGCAGCAAATAAAATTCAATGGAAATTAAAAGAAGGAAAGCGAATGAAAGTTTATGTATGGCATGGTATCTCTTGACGCATGCTGTGAATGTTATGCAGTTGCAAGCTGAAGGGAGTTCAAAGACGTGCGCTTTGACCAATTAGAGAGATCAGTTAAGACATAGTCGACCTGTCCAAGGCTCTGAGAGGGATTCAGTTTCATTGTCATGTCCTGAGAGCTCTGTAGAAGGAAAGACAGCAGGGAAAGACCAGGAAAGAAAGTCATGCACTAAGGATCTTTTTCAGACGTTACACAAGTTAATCAATGCATTTAATATCTAAACAATACTCTCTAGAAAAAGAAACACACCACTTTCAAGCCTAAGGCCAGGGTTGCATCATTGTGTGATGGGATGATCAATAGATCATTAGCTGCTTTACCTTGCCAGCAGGCACCAATGGTGAGCTGGGTTTCGATCTTGGAGGCATGCAGAGGGTAGTCCTCTGTGACTAGGAAGGGCTCGAAGGTTGCACCGTCCACAAACAAAGTGACAGCTGGGAACTCAACGTTTAAAACGTAGTGATGCCATTCTTTATCACACACCTGGGAGAGAACAGAAAGACGTTTTTTTTTTTAGCCCAACTATTCACTGCAAGCTGGCCGTCATACAACGGTGGATCCGTTCGTCTCACTTGATCAAGTTTCCAGTGGAACTCTGCAGGCTTGTAGCTCTCCGACTCGGTGGGTTCCTGACGCAGCAGGAGCACGAGACGGCAGTTGTGCACGTACAGCGAATAATGATGCCTGTTCATCTCTGCCAAAGAAACACAAGATCACAGCTCTGTCAGAGATAACTTGTCTTAATGTACTTGGCAGAGTGTGAGCTGCAAGACTCTGTGGGGTTTTTGTTCTCTGACTCACATGAAAGAGTTTATTAAACGCTGTGTATTGTGAGAGTCGCTGCTTTTCTCTTCTAGAAAACAATGAAGCAACTTCATATCATCATAACTGTGATGTAATCAGCCTTACATAAGCTCCAGATGATGAGCCATGATGCTCCGTTTAATGAGCAGAAAGTTAAATTATGGTTTGATTTTTGTGAATTTCAAAGCTTATTTAGTGTCGAACGGTCACCTTGAATTATAACACAGTACTCCTGTATGCTATTCCGTAATTTACCCTTGATTTATACAATATTATTCGAGATATATTAAAATGATAAGGGAAATAAGAGTTCATATAATGAAAACAGACCTTTGATAACTCTTTGAGAATGAGGGGAAATTTAAACAAAAGAACAGAAAATAAAATAAACTAGTGTGATTACAACTTGTCCATAAATCGAGTTTTTATGGAGCTTTTTTTGGAATGGGGGGAGAAATCACAAAAAATCTGTTGACATTTTCAATGGTAATTTATAAAAAACAATATTAGGAACTAAGGTGAAACAAATATAAAAAAAATGATCGCACAAGCTCAAGGGCGGATTTGACAGAAATGTCAATGAGACTGATCAAATCTGATAATCTGATTTAAAAAGATTTTAAAAAAGATTTAACGCAATAGCAATCAATGACTTTTCTGTTAGACCAGTCGCTTACCTTGTCGTTTTACTGCTGCGTTAATGCTGTTTTACTGCCATTTTTCAGGCACTGTTTGGTAAAAAATTTACCATCATTTCTTTAGCGGTAATAACAATTAAAAAAATCTTTGCTAAAATCTCACATTGCAATCTGGTAATCTGTATCTTATAACAAAGCATGCAAATGTGTGCTTTATTCACATGATAAACTTAAATGGTGCAGCTTATGTTAAGGTGCACTCAATAATCCAGAAATAATGGTAATTACCGTATTTTTCGCCGTATAAGACGCACTTTTTCTTCCCCAAAACTGAGGGGGAAAAGTTGGTGCGTCTTATATGGCGAATGCAGAGCGCCGCGGAGCGGAGGGCGGTCATGGCCGTAGGAGAGGCGTAAGAGAGGCCACGGCTTCGGCCTAGCTCCAGAGCCGTCGGCCATATTTGTACACCCAGCGGTGCGCGCTGACGTCATCGCCCATCTCTGCTCGTCGATCCTACCATAGAGCGTAGGACTCCGTGAAGGAGGACATTGTTATAAAATCATTTAAGAAGTGTGGCATTAGTAATGCCTTGGACGGAACAGAAGACAACATCTTATTTGACACCAGTGAGAAAGAAAGTGATGACAATGACTGCGTGGATCTGTCCTTCCTCATTTCTGATATCAGTGACGAAGAGGAATTATTGGGGTTCCAATAAAAACATTACAGCCTATTTTTGTTACTTTTACTGTTTACTGACTGTTCATGTTTGGCATATAATTGTTCTTAAACTGCTGTTAACTTTCACACAGTTGATATAAAATATTTTACTACAGTATTTGGTTCAGAATTTTTTTTCTAGATCTTCCTTATTTAAAATTGGTGCGTCTTATATGGCGAAAAATACGGTAAATGCGTCCATTCGGTGGGATGTAAGGCACTTTGGATGAATTCATCAGCTAGATGTGTCAATGTAAATGTGCATCCAGATTTGGAGGATTACCGGTCTTGTCAGAGTTGCAGAGGACTGTCTCCTTCTCTCGTCCACCAGGCCCATGTCTCATCCAGACTGAGATGGTAAAGGGTTCCTTCAGACTGCTGCTCACCACCCCCTCTGGCACTTTAATGGCCTGGGTGCCGTTGAACTCAAACACCTGGTCGCTGTCGTGCCCGTTATCAGTGGGCAGGCCAACCGTCCAGTTGGTAGAGCTGCTGGGAGCAGGCAAGAGCTCCACAGTGCCAGTACTGGCCCCTGGAAGAGCACACAACAGAGCAGCTCTCAGAGAATACCATAATTATGTAAATGAGCGTATTATAATTTATACTTGAGGTGTTCAGTTCTACATTTCATTATCTTATGAGCACTTTGATGTAAAAAGTCCCGGACTCACCGCACAACTTGTGCAAGGATTTTTCAGAGTATGTGTCCCTATCGCAGCCCTTGCCGATATGATTGGTCTCCAGCATGATCGTGGCCTGAATGGAGGTGATTGGCTCCTCGCAGGTCTCTAGGTGCATGCTGGGAAACAGGGCCAGGCTTCCTGTACCAGGCTCATATTCAACCCTTTTGTTAAATCCTATAAACATCAGACAGAAAAAGTGGGATTCAACTCATTTGCATACTGTTTACTTGAATGCTTTCAGAAATGAGAGTGTTAATCATTTATTTTCATACTGAGAATGAACAAAAGAGAACCCTTTGCTTTCAGCAATTCTTCTCATTTTTTTGGATCTCGGCTTGTATGTGGTTCCAAACATGTTCCAAACCAGTGGATGTTGACTTTGATAATTCAGTAGCATCTGTTTGAGGTAGTTAGCCGTCCTAAAGAGCCCTTTCTCCTGCTCAGCTTAGCTGTAATTGCCCCGTCCGGTTTATATATTAAAATCACAAAAAATATTAAAAGATAAAATTGCAGCCTTTTGAAATTGCATGTGTTTAAATCTCGATTTTTTTGGGCGATTGCGATTAGTTGCAGAAAAACACTTCCATGGGCTTAAACTGAACTGATGCAATTATGAGGCAAATAACGTTAATTTAAGTAAGAATCACAACAATTTCTGGACAATAATCGGTTCAATAAGTGAAACTTTAGAAACTTTATCAGAGACTTTTTAACATGTTGCCACTTCAATTTCAAAGCACAAGCAGAATGACCTTCTTCTTCTTCTTTTACTTTCGGCTGTTCCCAGTTTAGGGGTCGCCACAGCGAATCATCCTTTTCCACCTAACTCTGTCCTCAGTATCCTCTACTCTTGCACCAACTACCTTCATGACCAATAATGTAAAATTGTTAAATATCTAGCTCAAATACAAAGACACCAGAAATGAGAGCAGTTTTAAGCAAGAGAAACATGTGTTGGCTTGCAAGGTATACAAGTTCTGAAGGCCATGCTACCTTGCCAGCTGGGTTTGCAGGTGGGTTTGATGTTGATTTTCACAAGGACGTCCTCAGAGGCTCGGTTTTTGCCACAGTCGTAGGCGGTCACTGTGAGTTTGTACATGCGTTCCTTACTGTAATTCAGCTTCTCCGTGTTCTTGATGTTGCCTGTTTAAAAACAAATGATAAACACGAGTTGGTAACTGATCAAACAGAAAGCTTTTTTCTAGAATGTTGGTTTGTGAGCAACACAAAACGTCTTCAAAGTTTTCAAACCACTTAAAGGCAACAAGCACAATTTCATTGAGTTTGGGAACCATCACTTTAGATTCAGAGCATATCTCAAGGCGACAACTTCAGAGAGCTTCGGCTCATTTGAATAAATCCATAAAAAAAAAAAGAGGGTCAATATCGCCTTGTTAGCTGAACGATTGGCGGGTGCTTGAGGCAGCTGCTTACCATCTTTATCGATAGAGAAGGGGACATCAGGGGTTACAATCTCATAGCTGCAGATTTGACTGAACTGGAAGGAGCAGTCGGCATCCACTGCCTCCACCTTCAGGATGCTGTCGTACTTCTTGCCTTCGATCACTGTGGCTTTGTAGGACTTCTCTTTGAAGACTGGGGAATACTCGTTCATGTCATTCACTTGGATGTGGACGGTGGCCCTGGAAGGACAACCAAACATTTTTCCAGAATGTGGATGAGTGAGATTATCCGCACCAATAATGGCGGCAACGTTTGTTTTTCAGCATTATATTCGACAGTCTTTCACAAAACTGTTTGTTTTAATAGTTTACCAAAGAGCTATGTGATCATTTTGGTAATGAATGTGTAAAACAGTGTATTTTCTCACAGCACACACAATATCCAACGGACTTGGCTCTAAATACCAACCACGTAAAGCTGAGGTTGAGTCGCAAAACTTATCATTTAGAAGTCTTTGTAAAATTCAGTAAAAATAAATGCGTGCTGGTTATGATTATGTGGATCTTATAACAATATTGTGCTAAAAAGCTTAATAGTTCAATGATTTAACATGATTTTCAGCAATTCCTCTCTTTGTTTCATTCTTTTTGTATATGAACTAATGTTCTTTAAGTCGTAACATGATGTTTCAACGGTGGATAATGTATATGTTGTATTGAGATACTGAGATTTTCTCTCAGGGAAAATGATAGCCATGAAGCTAATTATTTCAATATAAAACACCATAGACTCAGGCTAAAAAAAATAGCATATTGTAAAAGTGTGACAAAAGTGCTTCTCCTGTAAAATAGTACTTTTTACTACCTATTTATTTGACATTTGTCAGTGTATACTAGAAAAGCACCGTAGAAATACATACTTCTCCAGAGAGTAAGGTTGTAATGGTGTCGAATATTTTGACCACATGGTAAAGTACCCATGTCTACTTTTGTACATTGAACGCATTTGAACACATGAACGCAAAACCAATGTTGTACTTTCTTTTATATTTTGAGATTCTTATTTTTGGAGCTTTAATTTCATGCTTTTGTAGGCATTAACTCTTTTACAAGTTCACCAACAGAGGTCTTCAGAACCAACTGTGACTTGAGAACCCTACTGAATGTGTTTAGCTATAATAACGTGATTGAATTTCAGATTCATGGATTTTTAGGTTAAAACCAACTTGAAAGTGTGAATTGAGTTCTTATCAATCTTCAAACCCCTTCATTAATAGTTACTTTCATTCATCACAGAGCAAAGCCAAATAATGTACGCACTTGTGAGATTTCTTCATGTTGCTGCCATCTGGTCCCTCTCCACAGTCGTAAGCCTGGATGGTGAACGTGTGTTCTTTCTGGAGCTCACAGTCCAGTTTCTCCTTGGCTCGAATCACCCCTTCCCCGGTGGATTTGTCCAACACCACCGCCTCGAACGGCACATTCTGCCCATGAATCCTGAAGCCACAGATCTCTCCTGCAAATGCCGTAAGTGTTTTAGTAACAAAGCTTCAGCTGCCATTCATGAAGTAAAAAAACGGCAAAATACTGTCAAATAAGAACAGCCAAAGTTGGTTGGGCAGCCAAGAGGATTGAGGAACACTGAGGGGAAGTGGAAGGTGAAGGTGTCTGTGGAGAAAGCCAGAAGCACTGCGGGATGGGGTGAGCATTTAGGAAGTGGAAGGGCGAGTTAAAGGGGTGCTACTGAGTGTCTTTTTCATCACACATCACATTCATTCATGCAGAAAGAAACCTAGATTGTGGACAGGCATTTCACAGGAATACTTATTACACAAACACAAGAAACAAATCATATAAACCGATGAAGAAATATCTGCTGTATAGAGCCCCAAGTAGTAGCCCAAGGGTTAGTTCACAACAAAAGGAAAAATTCTTATCATTTGCTCAGATACATGTCTGTTCGTTTATTTTTAAGTCTTAAGTTTCTTCTAGGTTTGTGTTTTATTTACCTTTTTTCGAATCTGATGGGGCAGAGCTTGTTACCAGTTCGATTCTCTGGTAACATCTGGCTTTTAAGTGGAGAGTTCTGTCAGAGTGTGAAAAAACCATGACACAGACTAGTATTTCTGACTAAAATTGTGAGCAAAGTGTTTTAATGCAATTCTGAAATAACAATTTTTCACTATTTGATCCTTCGCCAATATATAGGGACTGAATATATTTGCGGCTGTATCTCCCACATACTTCATGCAATCTGCATGAAAACAAATCTAGCATGATGAGAAAATATTGTTGTGCTTAAGTGGCGATACACTCATAGTGCCACCTGCTGGCGGGATGAATTGCACAGGAAATTGATTTATTTGTGTCTCTAGCTCCCAAACACTTCATCCCATGTGCATGAAAAAAATCTGGCATAATGACACTGTCATTTGGAATAGATTTTTTTCAGAAAATAGAATCTCTCATCTGCTTATCTATGGGATCATTTTGGACCCCCGTCCTCTGTTCTGTTACGTAAGGACCCCCAACCACCAACTACATCTCTGGGTGGGAGTTGTTTCACAGCTCCTTAACTCTCTTTAAACGCTTGGGTGTTCTTTGGAGCTTCCCATATGAGACATGCTGGTCTAGTGGCCATGGATAAAGTCAGGTATTTGGCAACATCCTCCTCTATTTTTTTTTAACTAAGAATAAAATTGTATTTTAAGTGGGACACCTTAGAATCAAACACAGATTGATTGTTGATCTTGAATTTTTCGGCTCAGAGGAAATTAGTTTCTCTAAAGCTGCAATTCATTGACTGACCACTTGAGGCAGGTGTGGAGTGATTTTAATTGACACCCATGTTAAAGTTCCAAACTTCACAGCAGAAAAATAAGTTAAAGTTGATTCATTTTTAGCCATAGTTGTATGTGTCCAATCTGAGCCTACACTACATCCCTGGATGTGTATGTTTCATATAAAATATTTATTGTTTTAATTTTTTAAAATAATAGAAATAGTGAAACTCTTTAACCATTTAAAATAGGATGTCATGTGATTAAATCAAATGTAAATATTATTCTTAAAATTCTAAAAAAGGAAAAACTGCGTATTAAATCTAGGGAGAGATAGTATAGAATCATTTTTGAAGATGGGAAAACTGTTTGTGTATATAATAAAATGTAAAGGAGCAAATGATGACTGAAGTTTCATTTCGAGTGAACTTGTCCTTTAAAGGTTAATAATAACAAACAAAAACAGAACAAAAACACACAATCCATGTCAGAGATCCAGCATCCCATCAGCTCTCAAACAAAAAACCTTATTTCATTTAAACTCCTTATAATTGGGAGTGAAGGAAGTCTTCCTGTGCAATGTTGTCTCTCCCAAACCTTCCAAAGAAACCGAAAGAATGAAACAAGTAAATGAAATAAAAGAGCAGAGGCAGTAAAATTAAAAAGGATGAAAGCTGGGGGTTAGAAATATCCATTTGCTTGACATCCATCAACCATCACTAGTTGCCATGCTGTGCAATTCCGATTAGTGGAGGAAAGAAGACTAGAGACCAACCACAGACCAGACAACAGAGAGTTTGCAACATTTAACAATCTCAGCGATCTCAGCCCTTAAGCATCAGCATTTGATTTAAACTAGGGTGTGATAAAAAGCAACCCCTAAAAGCCCAAAGAAAAATAACTTTCGTATTTATTCGAGTAAATGGTTTATTTTTAGCCTTTTACAGCTGAAGTACTGTTAGGATCTGCAAACTTCACTGGATGTCTCATGCATAGATATTTCTAGATTCTGTCAAGCCCCATCACATCTGTCATCCAGTTGCTAAACTTTTATTTCCAACAAATTCAAAGGTGAGAGGAAACCAAAAATGAAAAGAAAAGAAGAACTGGGAAAAGTTAAAAGAGCATGGCAGAAGATTCCATGTGATGTGCCGGATTCTTTTGCAATTGCGTTAGTGGGTTAATTAAACAAATTGGAAGGCAACAGAAAGAGCCCGTCATCACCTTCTTTGGTGAAGGTCACCTCAAAACTCTCTACAAGAAGGAAGAGAAGATAAGCCCAAGTCAGTCAGAGACAGAATGAGATGCAGAGAGACAAGACGGAGGAGACAGATGTTACAGAAACAGTCGAGGACTCAAAATAGTTCATTTGTAGCACAGCTGGATAATTGAAATGGAATATTAATGATTATTTGGTACGTATGTCAACTTCACTGAGAAAGGTGTCAATTATTTTTGACTGATTTCTACCTTAAGTGCAGTGGTTCTGAGTGAAACTGTGTGAAAGTTTTAGGCAGGTGTGAAAAAAATGGAATGCTTCAGAAATAGAAATAATTATTGCTTTTTATTAATTAACAGAAAAGTGAATGAACATTTGGGGTTCGCTTTCAATTCTTATAGGTAAACTTTGTAGGATTATAGTCAGGCGTATGATCCACCAGTTGTAATCCAGCTCCAATCATCAACTGAAACAGAAACAGCTGTGTCGGAGGTTTATAGTATTTGGTACTATAGATAAGAATATCTACTGAAGGTCTAGAGGCAGGAAGTGGTCCACATAGAACAGCTGCATCCAACCTCTGAAGTGGGAACCGGGGCAAGCAACTCAAGTATGCAGGCAACAGTAAACCATTGTGGGAATTTCTTGGGCATACTGGTGTTCCCAATTCTAACAGGACGGCGTATGGTTGGCCCCAGTTTATTGTTCGGCAGGATATGACTATCCCTGTGAGTATAATGAGCTCCCTTCCTAATGCAATAGATGGCTTCATCCAACCACTTAGTGGAAAAAAAATTTCCAGGACATGTAAACGTATGTATGGAAGGCCATTTCTACCAGGTTAAAAAAATAAATGGCTTAAAAAGTCAAAATTTTGAGATAACCAACCCTTTAATATTCAGAAAATGTCTGAATAAACCGTTATTATTTAGACGTCAGAAGGTCAAAAGTGACAATTTCGACTTCAATATCTCAAAATATCAACTTTATTTAGCTGGCAAAAATTGGCTTTCATACTTATGAGCACAACTGTATCAAGATGCAGTGGAAGTGATGGCATGGAGGGTGGAATTAGAAGATCTGTGGTTAGTTTTCCAAGAAATCAGTTGAGTTCCTTCAAAAATGGTGCAGTTTGGTGGGCACCCCAAATATTAACCCTGATGTAGTCTCTTTTGTTCATTCACTGCATTTCATTCATTCATAAAAATAAACGATTAACAGAAATCTTGCCATTTTCACACCTCCCTAAAGCTTTTAAACAGTAGTCCCAAATCCAGTACGACTAGCTCAAGATGCATTTTGAAAACGGGATTTTCCAATTTGGGAGTCGTGCTCTTTTTGAACGAATCCTGAGCCCCACAGAACTATCTACAGCACAAACATACTTATATGCTTCCACAACACTAAAGTAGCACAGAACTTTTGGGTCAAAACACAATGATTTCTCACAAATTCCTAAATTCTTTTCTGCTGGTTGACCACTATAAGCTCATTTTGACCCCATCGGTGGCCTTTGCTGGTGGAATTTACACCTCGATTAGAGATTTTAGGAGATTAGGATTTTCCATTAGGACCTGATGTTCCGAGCAAGTCATGCAGACCAAGCACAAAGCCCCAACATTTGCCCTAAAACTTGGCCCCCACTACAGCATGAGTGCCAACTCCAGCAGTCCTCTATTTCCTCTCAGGCAAAACAGAATAAATATTGATTTCTTCCCAAAAATTACGAAAATGCAGAAGGTGTGACAATAAATGAGAGGGTGGCGGGGCTTCAGAGTTTATTTGATTTGCTCCTATTTCTGTACCTAGTTGTAGCTGTCTAGGGAACCTAAGGGATAATGAGTACTGAGAAATATTGAAACGGACAGTGGGCAGGAATGAAAGCACTGTGCACAGCTCTATATAGTCTGAATTATCTCGGCAGTGGAAATCAATTCCTGGAGCTGGTTTATGAAACGCAAGCACATCATCAGTCATGATGCTGCATCCAAGGCTCTATGGAGGTACTGAACCCTTTGAACTGACAGTTCATTCTAACTTAGAAGGAAAGTACTCTGTTTAGTCAAGCTCTGGTGGTGTGGAGACTCCTGAGCTCAACATGATAAATAAAAAAGTTAGATAAATAAATAAAACTATCAAAAATGTAAAGCCCAGATTGCAGGATTTTCAGGTAAGTTGTGTCACAGATCTTTTCACACTGCATGACTGTCTGCAGCAGCATTCAATCGTTGCTGAATTCACTTGATCATCAACAGAGCGTTTCACACTGCATGACTAAAAAGAATCGTGGAGATCTTGCTCATGTCTTTCAACTACGTTTCGCAGCCAAACACTAGCGAGAAATTATTTGAAAACAGCGTGTGCCAGACAAACCGCAACACCGGAATTATTATGAAAAATTTCTCACAATTTCAAAGCTTTAGTTGATTTAAAAAGCTGTAGCCCTATTTAATTACAGTTTCATTGTTAACAGTTCTCTCTGTTTTAACTAAGAGACATTTTGTCTTTTCTTTTTAACAAGTTTCTCCAAAAATAATGGCACAAGTGCGCTTGTCTGGTGTGAGCGTCTACAAACATCCAGGTTCTTGATGCAGAAGTCATAGATACAGTGAGAGGATCGAGACGTGCATTGTGAAAGGGTCAATTGTGAGCTTTGAACGTTTAACCCCTGCGATTCACTCAAACAGTTTACGTTTTGGTTGAAATGCAAAAAATTTCAACCGTGAAAAAAAGTGTAACCATGTATTTCCAGCTTAAGGAATCCTGAGATGTCAAGACTGGTATTGGTGGCTCCTATGAACCTTTTGAATATATCTGATTATATCTGAGACGCTGTAACATGAAGGAATGGTTATGAATCAATTATGAGCTTAATCCTTTGGATATTTACAGCCCAAACCACATTAAAGCATGTGTCAAGCCGATTCAGTTGTGGCCTAAATTCCGGAAAGGACCAAAGACTTCCTCTGCAACTGTAGGAAAGCATGTTCACAATAGACCACTGGGATTTAAATGAGGTCAACTTAAGTCTCAAAGTGATTAAAACGACCAGAGTTAATGCTAAGACTGCTCCTTCTCTCTCAGGATATAAGAAATACCTTTGATCTTAAAATCAGAGGAGCTGCCTCCCAGCTGCTTGGTGAATCAGAGAAGCGATTTATTAAATGTGACAGGTTTATGGATAGCCTGTACTGATTAAATGTGGATTTTTACTTCAACACGCTTTGATTTATCCCAATTGGATCCTCAAACTGAATATTTGCAGCTCGTTTAGTTAAAAATGCAGTGGGAAAATGAGTGGATTTTATACGGGTCAGTTTGCTGAATGTCTGGGGATGTAAGCAAATAGAAACTCTGCAACAGAGAAAAACAAACAGGCCCATTAACTAGGAGCATTAGGGCTTGCAATATGATCTACAAACGTGATTACCATCAAAAACTGGCTTCAGCAATCACATTAGTACATTATTCAAAGGTCAACAGAAGGCATTGTCTTCAAAACATAATTAAGGGCTGTTAGAACGCTATTTAATTATGGAGCTGATATTTGTAAATCAATCAATTTAGAACCTATTTATGTCTGAAGCAAATATTTATGAAATAAATAAAAAAATAAAGTTAATGTTAGAAAAATTATGAAATGTGATTTCATGACTCCATGTTTTTGTAGATACTAAATGTATGATTTATCAAATGCATTAATAACTGTGTCTGTTCAGTTCTATTAGTTCTCATTCCTTTCAGAGATGTTCTCAGCGTTTACCGTGAGCTGAGACACCGTGACATTTTGCTTAGTCATTGCTTTTATTATTCTCATATTCTCTTTTCCGTTATTGTGACTACGTCCCTGTAACCACCCCTTGTTTGGGTTAAGATAACTCTTTAACTGTGAGACTTTTTGAGTTTAGCGGGCAGTAGTGTGTGTATGTTTTTGCGATCGGTCAGAGTGTGTAACTTCAGTGTTCCATTCTGGTATTCGGATGTTCTTCTCTCCTTCTCTCTCTCTATGATGCTTTTCGTCTCCATATGCTCTTAATCTCCTTGATCAAAAATAGGTATCAAACTTAGTATGTCAAATAGGGAATTAAAATTAACATCAATTGGATTCGTGGTGTCGGTGTTCTTCTTTTGGAATTTTTCCAACAGTTCCCCTTTTTAGGCAGCCACAACACCAAACCCATTTTAATTCTTTTCAATATAGATTTAATGAGAAAAAAAGTTTTAGGGCCATTTTCCAGATTCAAGGATTGGCTGACTATAAAGGTTACAATAGTTTTAACGTTTTATGTTTTTTTTTACTTTTTCTATCACTTTTTACTTCTTAAAATGATCAGTTATTAATGTATTTAAATGTGAAAACATTTATCAGACATTTCCCATAACAGCCTGGAAGCATTAACTGCAAAACGAATAGCGACACAACCATTAAACCTGTCTCAAACCATTAACACAGAGGCTCAGCTTCCTGTGACTAGTACAGATTATATTCAAAGACATCTGTAACCCCATATTGGATATATCTTTAATTTGTCATATTTGAAGATTGTGCAGTGTGAAAAACTGTATATCTTACTTTCTTATTACTGGATAAATTAAAGTTTTATATGTGTAACTGGATTAGAAGTGACGAGTCATCAACGCAAAGTCATTACAGCCATTTATCCACACCCGTAAAACAGTCAATGCTCCCAGAATGACACTTTTAAACACATAACTATGAAAGATCCTGGAGATTTTGAGCCATATGATTAATTCAGATCCTACAAAACAGGGGCACATAAACTGACTACAAAAGCAGCTTGGAAAACAAGAGAAAAACCAAAATGGCCACATCCTCATCAAAGACCAGAAGATGGACGATCTTACCTGCGTAGCGCAGAGGGGCATCTTTGTCCAAGGCTATTAGTGGAGGATCCAGAAGTACTTTGTCATCATTTTCCGTTACGATACCATGAAACGTGGTCTCTATCCATGGCTTGTGCTTATTGACTGTAGAGTGAAAAGGGAAACAGAAAAGTATAGGTTTATTTAGGTGCCAAATAAAAACAAGCCAAGAAAAGACCCAATTAGTTGGGATTTCATAAGAATCAGCACATTGTGTACATAGGTGCAAAGTTTTAGCTTGACATTGTGCAGCAGCAGAGTGGTGAGTGCCGCCTGCAGCTCATTACATATGACAGAAAAGCTCCGGTCTCTGAAAACACAGAGGACAGATGCCTTGTGCTACAGCTTCACTCTGCAGAATCACTGCAGCCTGGGCACAGAGGTGGATGTGAAGGGCAGATTGCTCTCTTCAACGGCTAATCAGAGCCTGTTCCCGAAATGTGAGCACATCAGCAGTTGCTGGGCGAAAGGGGATCCTCCTGCAGTGCTGATCTCATTGTGTACTGAGATGACAGGAAGCTGGAGGCCACCGAGAAACCCAATGAGCTCAGAACAGTGGTGCCATCCATCCATCGCATGCCAGTCTCACTGAATCAGCCTTTCGAAATAATGCAGAAAGAAAGAGCTCATTGGACAGCTTCCTTTTTAAGGGATGGGTTCAATATTTTCCAAGGTACACTATGTAATATTTCACCACGGGCTTAATTGGGCAGTGCCAAGAAAGCATGTGTACAATCATCTCTTTACTGCCAGTATAGAAGCAAATCACATGACCAAGATGGCAACAAGGTAGCGTGATGTGAGCTGAATGTAAATAAATGAATACCATGAACCTAATTATAATACACGTGTTTCTCCTACCATTCATTTAGAGGGGCAACTCAATTTAAATATTTCCACTAATATTTTAACGTGCATAAAGCAGCTCTACATGCCTCATGTTTAGAAGACCTGCTAGCTGCACCTTTCAATCACCACTCCGCCCTTCTCCGCCTTTTTATACCTCTCGGTAACTTTTTTTCCAAACTTTTTAGGGGTTCTTGGAGACTTTCTCAAGGAGTTGTCTTCTCCCTGCCTTCAAGCTAATACATCACACTCCATATGTGTGTGTTTATTTAATTATGACATGAAACGTCCAATACTTTTGCAGCAAATATTACGTTGTAGCTAGGGGTGTAACGGTTCACGGTATGTATTGAACCGTTTCGGTACGGCCTGTTCGGTTCGGGACACTTGCGTAACGTTTCGGTATTCGGTATTTGTATTAAATAATATAAATGTATTATTAGCGCGATATTAAGCGCAGCGGAACCATGTTCCTAGGCGAGTTTCCGCACGGACGCTATTGAGTGACGTGCAGCTCTACTGTGCGACACTCAATAGCGTCCGTGCGGAAACTCGCCTTTGGCTTCTCTGTTAAAAGACATAACGGGGATAGACGAGTGGATAAATTTAAAGTTGTATGCCGACATTGTTCCACGGAGATAGTTTCCGCACGGACGCTATTGAGTCACGAGCACGAGCGCGAGAAGGAAAATTACATGGCAAAAGCGAAAGAGAAGCCAGAGCTTGAAGACCCTCTCACCTCACTACGGTCTCGTGTTTGAGAACACTTTGGCTTCTCTGTTAAAATACATAACAGGGATAGACGAGTGGATAAATTTAAAGTTGTATGCCAACATTGTTCCACGGAGATCGGGCAGGCAACACATCTAACATTTTCTACTGCTGGAGATATTATAACTGCAACCAGATCTGTGCTCTTTTCAGAAAATGTGGATAGGTAATCTATCCTAACTAGTTGCAGTATTTCATTTTTTATTTAAAATGTGTTTTTCTTAATAAAGAGTGCAATTTATTTAAAATATCACCCAAATGTGTCACTTTTATTTATTTTATGCAAGAATTCTACTGTGTATTGGCAGCTTTTCAAAATAAAGAATATGTAAGTTCTTATTGTTTGAATAATATATGTACCGAACCGAACCGAACTCTCCAAGACACTGTCCCGAACCGAATACGATTTTAGCGTACCGTTACACCCCTAGTTGTAGCGCAAAATAAGAAAATACCTGTTAAAAAAAACACTGGTGTCTTCCTGCTGCTCAGAATGTTGTATTTTTGTTAAAGAAAAGATGGATAAGACTGGTATGGCAGGGTTGATAGTAACCCCACCATGAAAACATGTACATAGTCTCTTGAAAATATTGCCGTCAGAAAGAGCTCGTGGTTTGAGCAGCTGCTGGAGGATTGGTGAAGATTTATTGGCTTCAGTATAGTTTCCCTGCCAGCAGAACCCTGCTGAAGCTAATTGAAGGATATAACCTCCAAAGCAATAACAGCCCAATGCTCACCTGCGCTCATATTACATGCCCTATACAATTCCACCATTTAAGGAAAATGATAAATAATTTTTATCTAGAGAATTTTCCACTGTGTCCATCAGTGCTACAGAACACCTTCAAAAAAAAAGAAATTTGTACTGTCAAAAATCTGTGAACTGGCTCATAAATCGTCTTAGCCAAGTGGCTTCACGTGACCCGAGGGTGCTCTGCCATTGCTGTTACTGAACCTCTCTGGACAGATTGTCAGACCAGACTACCCTGCTAATCTGCTTTTAAATCCCAGGTTCATAAAACCTTAAGAGCTGAGGTAAACCCCATGCTCAAGGGCTAGACTGGGACACAATGCTTCTTATAATGAGAACTAAATAATAGCAGTCATTGTTTACCTCCCTTAGATTTTCTTTTAAACCAAAAATAAAGTCGGTCAATCAGAATTAACAAAATTTGTGAAGTAGCAAGACAGATATTGCCTGTGCTTTTTAACTGGTGAAAATGATTTTTGGTCTCAGTACTGATCACATATTGAGGAATATAGGAGCCACTGTTTATGTGACCTCTAGGACAGCGAAGCTGGGAAAGATGGGCCTAGAAATGGACCACCATTGTGAGTTGCTATAGATGTTACATAATTTCAATACACATCAAAATACCAGTCAAACATTACCTCAAATAAAATAAAACCATTACTTTTTTCTTTTGTGCTTAATACACCATTTACGTTCTACTGTGCTGCACAAAGTGTATCTAACATGGGCTGTTGGTTGGGCCACAGTGCCTTAGAGCACCCCCCTGAGTACGATTGCAGTATGATTTGAAGTCAATTGGGGAAAAACTAATTTATGTCCGTTTTCCCCCACAATAATTTAACTTCAACTAAGCAAATCAAAGTAATAATTTAAATAACTGTGTGTGGCACAAACAGTTCCACTGTAACACCTACTTTCCAAGTACTTCCACACAAACAATGAATTATAAAAATAACCTATGGAGATGAAAAAATGAATCCGTCTTCATTTAAAAACATTTTGGAGTCTCAGTCCTCAAGAAACCCAAACAATAGCAAAACTCCCACTCAGACTCACACCAATGCTCTTACCACAGCACATTTATCAACCCAAAAGCAATTATTTCCTTTTTTAAACTTCCTTGAGGCCTTTAATGAACCATTAAAAACAGCTTATGTTTGAATAGCCCACACTGATGTCTGGTGTGCATCATTATAAACTAAATGGCCACATTTGAAAGAGGAAGGTCTGGCTACCAGGCTTGAGGAGAATGAATCTGATTACTGAAGGAGCTCTGATGTGGTGGGTATAATCTCTCAATGCCCTGCAGCTCTGGCACCAGGCTAATGTTTAAGACGGCAGACAGCCAGTTGGATTTTTTACATCTCTTTTGCATATAGACACAATTAGATCTTTGGATAATGAGGATAAAATTAAACTGTGGAGAGTTTAATCTAAACAACAGATCTATTCAATCATGTGACCATAAATGATGTTGGATCCCAACAAATTTGACTCATAAAGTCAGAGTCAAAAGCTAGGGGGTCAGGCGATGGTCAAACGCTTTAGTAAGAAGCTCACTTAGTTTTGTGAATGTGTGAAGAGTTTTCCGGATGAAATCATTGTCAATCGTTATGTAACCATCGCATTAGAGCAGCATTGATGCTTTAGGACAGTGCAGGAGTAATGTTCTCAGGCTGCCAGAGATCAGAGTTCAGTCGTTTTCAATCAGACGGACTCATCAGAGGCAAAGAGGGAAAGGACATTGCAGAATGGAACTCAATCGTACCAAAATGAAACATTACATGCTTTGATATACAGACCTGCAAATGTTTTAGGCTAGTGTGAAAAAAATGCTTAAAGTATAAAAATATAAATAACGAATAAACTATCAAAATGATAAATAATGGTTGTTTATTTCGAATCAAAATATTTCTAAGTAGAGGGGGGTTTCGAGATGTGCTGTCTGTTCAAGCTCTTTTGATGAAACACAAAAGAATAAAAAAACGTTAAAGATCGTAGATGGTCGGAAACCTTCAACCTAATAATCCAACAAAGATGTCTAATAGGTGTTATTGAATATTAATTCATATCCAAATATAGAGGACTCTGGGAGATTTAACAGCAAATGCTGCTTTATTTAACTTAAACACTGGAGATGCTAACAGCTAAAGAGACCAGGGAGCAGCGCTGCGGCTTCAAAGAGCCTAGTGTCTGTCAGCAAGTTCAGTTAAAGAGATGTAACTGTGATGTAAGTAATGTAACTTCCTGCTTATGATGTAAATTGCTGTATTACCAGACAATAGATTATTGTATTACAATAGTGACATCAGTGTAGAACTGGCAAAAACCAATGGAACCAAAGCGACTCAAATATGCATGAAAACACAGCAACTGGGGAAAAAAAAAGAAAAGAAATGGGAAAAAAATGTAATACTTTGTTGTAGTATCAAACACTTGCGTGTTTGGACAGAATAACCAGTTTGAGCAGCGTAGCAGCTCTACGCTAACACTAGACACAATGCATTTACTCGTTCATTGGGAATATAAGTTGGCACCTCCAGACAATTTATAATATTTAATGTTTAACCACAGGGTGAAAAAATATTTTAAAACAAAAACACTTTTATTCCATTGAATAAACCTATTAACTCAAAACTAAAGCGTTGAAATTAGCATTGCACAATAACTATCAGACCCAGTCTACTTCCTGAAAGAATTGTAAGTTGAATAATAAATAAATAATTTACTCCCCTTTGTGACAAAGATTGGTCATTTGTAAATAACTGCAAGTAGCACAGATCAGTTGTTTTCCTGGCTAATCCAATGTGCTTCATTGTGCACAGCTAGACAAATTTTATCCCTTACATAATGCATTGTCAGGCATGGATTATCTCTTGTAATGGTTTAAATAAAATCTGGATTTTCATATTGGGCCAACTATAAACAAGAGTTAGCTTGAGAACCCTTGAGCAATTTCAGAAGATTTGATTCAAATGGCAAAAATGTTTTGAAATGAGTGTGACTTTTTCAACGGCAGATGAAAATAAGTTGAAAATAAGCCATTAGCCACTACCTATTTCCAAAATTACAGTAATTAAGATAATATCCACAAATTACACCATTTAGCCGTAATCAAATCTTCTACTGCTAGCAAGGCATAAATTAGCATCTAACAAGGCATTCCAATAAGGAAACAGAGCTGGCCTGGGGCTTCCTTCACACCATCAGCAGCCAAAATGAAGAGGTCCTATTGATTCAGCAAAGGGTAATTGTTAACGCAATCCTAAGCATATTTTTTGTACGTATATATCTGAAAATTCAGGCAATTGCAGGCATTCTGTAAGCTCAGTTAAAACACACACATGGGAACACTTGCTAAGTCATGTTTCATCACGTGCATCACATGTCATACAACCATCCAGTCAGATCGACCACAGGCTGCTATTAAGTTAACTGACTGATGTCAATGATTTATGATAAATCATTGGCACAGATGAGGGGGTCTGGGTCAGGCAGTATTGTACTATGACTGCCATACAATCCTGTTAACCATCATGTAAACCCATGGACACTAATCCTATAAGGAGATGCTCCAGTTTCATTCTCAAGGTCAGTGACTTGTTTTTGGATTTACACAGCTTTCATAGATTCTGTTTCCAAAGATTCATGCACAAGGGCAATACACACGTTTTCACTAATACATTTCAACCCAGTAGAAAATTACTCACAAGACCCTGTTCACATGTGCCAGGTTATTTTTAAAATGTTCATCCTTAGTGTCAGAATGATGGCCAAGGTGGATTGTTTTGACACAGAAAATGTTTTGTCATTGTAGTCACACACTGTTCTTGGCATCACAATGGCAGACGAAACAAGGACTGTGTTCCAATTTACTGAGCTATAATGGCTTACAGATTACATGCATATATTTCCTGTGTTTTTGCTAACTCAATGCTGAATACTCATTTTAAAAAAATATACCCATTAAATGTCACCTGTTGGTTTGGTATAGTGTTTACAGGGGTTTTGCAGGGTTTTTTTTTCCAAAACAGGCATGTGTGTTAGAAAAGAACCTTTTCAAAAAAATATGTTCATTTGTACAACTACAGAATTTTGAGATTGGTTGCTATATTAATTCTCTTTGGCTTCTCCTACACAGAATAGTGTATAAATTTCCAATTAGTTAATGAAGATAAAATAGAAAATAATGGAGTTAATTGTACATGAAATTTTATAATGCAATTGTCCTGATAATCGACTATGGGGATAATCGTTAGTTGCAGTGCTAGTTTTGGGTCATGCGAACAAAATAAGGCTTAGTCCCCATAGTTGTATCAAAATAAATACAAGTCTATATAGATCATTTGTAGTTACACAAAATTTAGCAAAAACACATTTCCTCAAAACATTTGAGTTGATGCACTGTGGTTTTTAAGAAAACTACTCAAAATGTTTAACATTTATTACCATACTTTTATAATTACTTAAAAAATTATGAAAAAATAAATTAGTGCATGATGGTTTTTGAACTCAAATGTTTAAAGATAATTGGTTCCCACAAAAATTGTTAACAGTGTTTAGGGCTGGGCGATATGGACCAAAAGTCATATCCCGATATATTTAGGCTGAATATCGATATACGATATATATCCCGATATTTTTATCAAAAAGTGAGAGCAATTGTTTAGTCACAGTCAAACCCAAATATGACATTTCACAAGTAGTTTTATTTAAACTGGCCGGATGAAACAATACTCAGCTGTTCCCTTGTTTTTGGGAATAAAATATAAATATATTTGAATACGCAAATAAAATATAAAAATCTAAAGTTTGTATAATGCTGTACATTCATAAATTATTAAAATATTCAATGCTGTAAGCAACTTAGGCGATTGCATTCTTTTAAACTTTTTAAACAATATTTATAGTTGAACAATGTGTTACAAGTAAATTTGACATCTACGCGGCATATAAGCAAAATAAAAATTAAAACTTTTTCACGAGTAAACATTTTATGTGAACTCTCATTGGCTTAGTCTGTGTAATCACGTGATTGAATGCGCGTTCACGCAAGAGGGGAGTCGGAATCTGCCGGGGAGTCGAAATATGGCACAACAACGGTACACCGCGGGAAAATGAAGCTTGAAGGGAGCTTTGTGTCGGGGCTGGAGCTTTTGCGGGTTGCGGTTGGCTTGCAGCTGGGGCCTCTGCAGCGCGCAGTTTCACACACTCTTCATACTGCAGTTTGTGCCACTGTTTTAGATGGTGAAAAAGATTTGTAGTGCTTCCACCCCTGGCTGTAACTTCTTTATGGCACTCCCTACATATGACATGGTTTTGTTTCTCATCAGAAACTTTGAATCCGAACCATCTCCATATTACTGAGCCGCTACTTTTTTGTTTACCAACTAATTTCTCCGCATGCTCAGCAGATGTTGTTGCTTCCTCCATGTTTGTTGAAGAGTGCCGGCGGATTGTCTGCTCCAGAGTCCAGCCCCTCCCCGCTCTGTGCCTGAAAGAGGAGGGGCGTGGCCAGGGGCGCTCGAAGTAGTGTTGAGAGCTCCGGGTTAAAGCAGTTTCTCACAGCGCAGTTTGAACTACGCAGCCTATATCGATATATGTGATATGGTCAAATTTCATATCTCGTTTAAAAATATATCGATATATGTTTTAAAATCGATATATCGCCCAGCCCTAACAGTGTTTACACTTTTTATGTATTAAGCTTCATAATTTTGGAACACACTCCGCTGTTGTAATTAAAATTTTAAACACACCAGGTACACTAATAAATGTACTAAATAAATAAATGCTCAATAAATTAATCTATAAATCACTGTTTAAATGTGCAATAAGTACAGTATTTAAATTTAATAATTTAGATGTAATGGAAGAGAAAAAGGTTTTCCTTGGTTGCCCTAAAAAGGAACCAAATAAGATCTTTTCCTGTAATCACTGGCAAGTAAATAACTCTAAAGGGCTAACAGAAGTCACTGGTAAATGGCAAATGGAAACAGTCAATTTAATCTTGGCTCTGTAAACCATGCAAAATTGGCCTTTTACCAGTGGTGCACAAAACAATTATGCAACATGTTGTTCAGCCTAATTTTGACCACTATTTGACATGGGGGGTTGGGGTTAGCTGGTGAATGGGCGTCTTAAAATGGGGTTTGTGTGAGAAATACATTCATAGAGACTTGAATTAAACCAGCAGAACTATGAAACAATAGCAGAGTGTGAATGTGTGTTTCCTGCATTCTGTTTTGATTGATGAGGGGAGGCTAAAGGTTATAGTGTCAGCCATGTTTGTTCATCCATCTGCCGGAATCTTTTAAAGCAAGGGTGGCCGGACCACAGAGTATAGCACTTGGACAACAAAAAATATCCCAAAAAGTTGCAGAAATCTGGACCTGTCCTTAACAACCTATTTAAAAAGTTTGGCTGTAGGTGGCTGTTTCCGGTCAGTGTGGACCTAAATCATTTTATGCTCACACCCAAAGTGTGATCCACCACAGGCTTTGTCAATTAACACCCAGACGCCTCCGTTCTCACCTCGAGCGCGAGAGAGCTGTGAGTTCTCACAGAGCACACAGCTGCTTCTCAATTCAAGGTCTATCACCGGTAGTAAACGATAACTACTGATCTACACCTCGGCAGACTTGAAAATGTAACAGCTTTCACATGCAAAGGATCTGGGGTTTGTCTTGAAAGGCATCTTTCTGAAGCGTCATGCTAAATTTGTGGTTTGGTGTGTTTCCGAGCAGACCCCATTCTTCTGTGAATAATGAGGGACAATGGGCCATCTGAAGATCTCAATAAAATGGCCTCCAAGGTTCCAAAGCACTCAACAAACAATTCAACAGCCCGGATCATCTGTAGCAGCATTTGCAACGATGAATCGTCATGGTAAACACTGTAAACAATTATATAGGCGACCCATCACCACCTCCAGACAATGGGCCATTTACATTGAAAACATTGGCAATTTGGGCGCTATGACTTTTAAATAAAGTTCATTCAATCAATTATTTATCTTCGTTCCCGCTTATCATTCCCTTTCAGGGTCACAGGGGTTTGCTGGTGCCTATCTCCACCACACATCTGGCCAGTCTATTGCAGGGCAACACACACACGTTCACACCTTTGGGGAATTTTAGATTACTCTATTAACCTAACTGCATGTTTTTGAGGTTGTCGGGGGAAACCTGAGTACCCGGGGAGAACATGCAAACTCCTTCTAGGAAGGACACTGGCGAGCCTCAAACCAACAAACTTCTAACCGGAAGGCCACAGTTCCTACTCCTTGTCTGGTGAAAATGGCTTTCAGTCACTCACCCCAACACAATGGAATGTTTTGCCATCTGATCTACCCAATACTATTTCTTTCAAACAGTTCAAGGCTAACCTTTAAATTCAACTTTTCAGATCACCGAATGATTGATTCATTTGTTTTACCCTAGCTTGTTGATGTGCCTCCTCACCATTGGTCAACCAAAGTTGTTTTTTTCTGTGCCTTATAAGATAATCATCATTGTCATGAAAAGCAGACTGAATGGCTAAACAACAAAAATTTGGTACAAGGACTGGACCAAGTTGCTTTTATGTCAAGAACTTCTGCCACACTACAAATGACGTTTGGCCCATGCCTTATGAGCTGCATTATGCATTATCACACCATATCTGGCCCACATACTCCATGCCAGTGTCAAATACCAAACTTGACCTGAAAATACGACTCTGCATTAAATAAATATTTTAATGATAGATGCTACAGAGACCCTACAAATTCCCCATGTAAACCATTAATTATTGAAACCAAGCAACCAATGTTAGCATGTGATCGATCTTTGTGGCAAGGGAACCTTATGTTGGTAGCCACACTTAAATGTTTGCACACAAATTAAAAAGCCACTGGTTCTTAAAACAGGCCAGGGAATTGATTGTTCATGGTGGTTATAGACCCTGTAGGCAAACGCAAGGCAAATCTCTGGGGTCCATTGACAACACTTCTCCTTCTAGGAAGTCATAGCCAAACCAAAAGCAGCAGGTCTGTGTGTGCTCAAGCAAGTATCTATTTGTCCACCGGAGTGGTGCAACAGAACAACAAGGCTTGGGTATTTTGAGTGTGGGTGGGGGAGGGCGGTATGAATGAGGCTCAATCACGGCTCAGTATGGATCGCACAAAGGCCCAGTGAGAGTGAAAGTGAGCCGTAGCCATGGAATACAGAGCTGCTTTTCAGGTCTCTGGAGCCAGATCTGTACAGACCTCTCTCCACAGGTAACACCCACTCTCTGGTTACCTGTTCCCATGGAGCAGTGCTGTTGATGCGAGGAGGAGCAGAAAAGCAAAGGAATACATTTATCATGTGAAACAATAAGCGCAAACCCTGAAGGACAATGAATGCAGTGGCTCTTATAAGAGCACAAGTGTGTTGAAAGAGTTGACCTGAAATGAAAGGCCGTAATGATGTCATGGGTAGAGTTACTGTCCAAATAAGATTAAATGGGGATCCAATTATATATAAGACAAATTCAAAGAGAGTGTACTCATCATTTTAATCATGTATTAGAGCAATATAGTATACACAAGATGGAATATTTTCTAGGAAAATAGAGAGCAGTTCAGCGAAGACAACAAATGTCCACACTGGTTTTATTTTCTTCATTGTTTTTTTTTTATTGTGGCAACACATAGATTGTTTAAAAAAACAACTCAAACTCCTCATTGGAACTGGGGGATAAATCTGTAAAAATCCAAAAAGTCGAGTTTTACTTAGATATTGTCCGGTAAGCTCTGGAAAGACACAGATTCTTCAGTAATGGTTTGGGTTTAAACAAGTCACAAGCCTCTAGAATTACAATCAATTTAAAGAATAATAAATCCCTTTAAAATAAAAGTTTGCCTAAACAAACTGGAGATGAAGGTTTTCTGTAAAATTGCTGTAAAAACTACCCCGAAGTCTCAAAATTGTTTCAGCCCCATGGCTGAAGTTTTAGAAATGCTCGGTCACACTGAACCAGTGCTGCACTTACTACAAAACTGCATTCTCCAAATTTAAATGAACTGTGTTCGTGTGGACACTGAAGGGAAAATGTAAAAGTGAACATAGACCTTGCAGTTATGAACATAAATGCAGTTTTATATTCCGTTGAACATTGAAAATAATATAAATAGTACCCGATAAAAGTTTAGTAAATCATTTAAAAAGTTTAAAGGTATGTATCATATCATGAACAGTGTGTGTCGCTACAACCCTACTTTGTAAAAACCAATACACACTACAATGTTTGTAAGTGTTGATTAACAACACTGACAGCCATATGGCTAATCAGTCCATTCCTGGTAATATACAGTGTTTCCCCTACCATTAAATAGGGGGGTGCCAATAACATTTAAAATATATAAATATTTGCGTTGATTTTTTTTGCTAAAATTATACGTACTGCATTTGTATGCACTCAGCATACACTGATGCCATTCAGAAGCAGCATCAGGTCCCTTTCCCTTCCAGAGAGAGACACACTGAGCGTGTGAGCATGATCACGTGGCAGTCAGTAGAGCACTCGGCGCAGCTGTAGCATTTGTTGCTAAGCTAAATGGAGTTTATAAAGATAAACATAAAGTATACAGTTTGTGAAAAGCTTTGGTGTAGTTTTAATTATGATATTTCTACGATAAACAACTTTGATCCGCGAAGGTCACTGTCACCAGAGTTAGTTTTGATTATAAAATGTACTTGGATCTCAAAATGAGTCAGAATCTGAACGAACACGCTACAGAAACATAACAAGCTAAGGATGAACCACTCAGATGGTTAATCTTCTCTCATTTACTGTGAAATCTAAACGTCAAGGGAAACACTGACTTAGTTATTTTCAAAAAACTTCTCCGTCTCAATTATTTTGTTTGATGATGCGTCAAAATCTGGCCTACCAAAGCCAATTTTATTAACATATTGATGATAAAAATGAAATGAAACAAATTCCAAATGATTGTTTTGGGAAATATATCAGTCAACATAGTCCGCAAGTTGAGTATGGAATGACCAATTCTTGACGGATCACTGGCTCAATTCATATCAAAAGGGGCCAGTCAAATGACCACTGACTACCCAGCCACAGATGACAGAGAACTGCTTGCATAAAATAATTTCTCTCACACACGGTGCCCCATCCTTAAAATCCTAATAAAACGAGATAATCTTTTATAGAAATCTTTGGAATTCTAGACAAATACATAAGTCAAATAATTCCACCAGTGGGAACACTGAGATACGCTTATTGTTGCATGCTGCTCTGAGCTCTCAGCCAAGAGACCCTTTGTTTCCCAGAAACACAAATTCCACAAATGAAGCACATGACCCTGGTTTTCTGTCACGCAAAAATTGTGGTCCAACTATAAAGTTAAAAACATCTATTTATACTAAACTAAAAACATTAATTAATAAGGTAATGGATTTCAAAACCCTAAAAGTAATTAAGTTTTCACTGCATGCTTTTATCCATTCCCAACTTCACCGTCAGGAACAATGAGTGCAGCACCTCCTGAGAGGTGTTTCTGCTTGGATTATTATTATTATTATTCAGTTTCTTCTTTTTTTCTATCTTTTCTGGCTCTGTTAGGGACTAAACATGCTTGAAAAGTCACAAGGTTTCACAGATCTGGTGAAAATGTATGTCTGGTGGGGGTTGAAAAAGTGTGTCAACTAACACGCATCCAAAACAAAAAAAAGTCTCCATATTTAATAGAAAGTTGTTTGTTTTTTGAAAACCGGTAAAGCGGGTACTTTTGCAAGTGTTTGTGGAGAATATTATATCATTTTACCACTAATTTCTAACCAAAACTCCACTCAAGTAAATTACATGCACACAGAGGCCATTGAAATTCAAAAATCTAAAAAAAAAACAAGAAAATATAACTGAGCCATACACCTAATGACATAGGGATTAGGCCATTTATTGCAGTTTTAAACTGCTATTTCGAACTGTGTTCGAAGTACATGAACAAAATTTGGTACACATATGAAATAGACCAAAACCTACAAAAAAGTCTATTGGCGTGAGTTTCCAAAGCCAGGAAAAGTAATCTTTTCTTTTCTTGTGAAAGTTTGGTATAATTCCAGGCTGCATGCTTTATTTAACTCCTTGAGAAATTTGTGATGACCTGCAATTAATACATTATCGTTAAAAAGCCTGTGCATCTTTTTTTTTGGCAGTCTGCTAAATTTGTTAAAACTTGATCGGCCCAAAACTCAGTCCTAACTCAATTACCAATCTGTGTGTGAACAAATGTACATAGCAACATACACTACCTGTTATAGCAGGAACGACAGCAATTTACCATTTCTTACTTGAAAACATCTTTTAAATAGGGATTGATCACAATGCATAGTGCAACTAAATTGGCCAACAGCTGGAAATAGCCCTTTTATTGCTGCTTGCAGCTAAAATTAATGTTGTGATTGTACTAATCCAACAAATCCTGCTGCATAAAAAGACAATTTAAGTAGAACTTCTCCGGAAACTCTACAGAGTTCTCAACTTTTAAGCACAAATAACTACAACATTCACACCTGGTTTTCACATGAGAATTGTGTTAATTAAAGTCAACTTTAGAGGGTTTAATCACACTTATATAACCTAACATAATCATTATAGGAGTGAGAAAATGCTAAGAGTTGGAAACCAAGAGGGACGAAACCAGCATAAGAGAGCCTGTCAAACTCAATAAGAATAATACAATTATTGATAATCATAGGGAGATGGACATTAAACAAATAAAACAAATTCTTAGCGGCTATCATGTATACTTACCACGCTATCTAGCAAAATGTATCTCCTCAACTACAAAAATGTGTTTCATGAATTCAATAATTAATCAATCAACTTGATATTGACCACTATGTAAAATACACCTTTGCGTATTTTACTATTCACTATATTGTTGGCATTAAAGGACATCATTTACATTGCAGAGGGACAGCTGTGTAGAGGGTCATAACTTCTTGAGGTAAATAGATAATAAACCAGTGGAAAGCCCAACCCTTTAACATGCAAAAGCTACAATTGGCTGTGATCGACTCACATGCTTATTATGACTCCCTCCTACTCCTAACTGTTTAATTATGTTTATATGTTAATGGCCAGGGTCGTACATTCTCAGCTGCTTCTCATGGCAACAGCATGATTTTTAAACTATGCATTCACTATAGGACAAATCTATCTTAAAACATTAAAATTATTTTAAAAAGCCACCTAAACAAATTTAGTTTGTGTGTTAAAACACCCATATCCCACAATATTGCTGTAGGGGAGTACACTATGCATTGAGAAATTGTCAACTTTTAATTAAAAAATAAATAAATAAATAAATAATGTAGAAATATGTCAGCGGTACCAAAAAATAGCACTTCATTCCTCAAAAAGTTCTATGATTTGACGCATATTTCACCCTTATAGCACAATACATTTCTGAGAAGGAAAGGTAAAAAAAAAATCTGCTATAATAATAAAAATGGCAACCATAAAGCTAACTAAAACGAATAAATTTCATACAATCAAAGAGATAATAACTCTTTCACATTGTCATACTAACTCTTTATAGAGATAGCTTTACGTCTTTATTTAAATCATTCATACACCTTCACTCTCCAAAGGGGAATTCACAGTATTCAATCAACCTGACGCATGTTTTTGGGATTGTTGGGGAAACCCACGCACGCACTGGGAGATAATGCAAACTCCTTCCAGGAAGCGAGCCTCAAACTGGAAAGCTTCTAACTCAAAGACCCCCGTGCTATATTTGTATTATTTACTTATTCATGGTGGGTAAAAATGTACAACTCCACCCACATCTTATTAGCGATGCAATAATCATTATTGCAAAGCAGCCTGAAAATCTCCATAATGTAGATGGATTTCATCTGCATTATTGCAAGCAAAAATGTGACTATTGAATAAATATTTTTTACATGTAAACTTTTGTCAATGTAAACGTGCAGAAACAATCCAAAAAGACCATTTCTCAAGCAAATCTTGCTGTGTGTCACATTGCTGTAGTGTCTGCGCGTGCACCTGCAGCGATGTCCTTGTCAGATTTAGCGCCGCGTAAAGCATCTCAAAAACGAACAAACAGAACCGCAACAAATCGTTTTTCACCACAGCTCTGCATCATGGACAGCATACCTAATACTATAAATATTTAGAACAATTACAAAATAAACAAATTAACAACATCTTGCATCACAAAACCTCCGCAGTCTGCCTCTGAAACGCAGTGTAACGTACCATGGCCTGGGGTGTTGCCACACAAAACTGTTGTGTTTTAGATTTGACTGAGGAATAGCTGTCAAGTGAAGCGGAACCCTTAAGGAGACTAGACATTTCACAGCTGCCAATTATTCCAGGATATCTTTCCAGTAAAAGCGACACAGTCGGTCGCAATCACACGCTGATATTAAGACACTCTCAGCTGCTCACCTTGGCAGAGGCATGGCGTTAAAATAAATAATAAATAGAAATCACTTTTTTAATAGCACCAGCTTATATCCTAACGTTTAATTAATATATATAATGTATAAAAAAGCTTACCTTTGGCTCCCTCCGCCGCGTAAAATAGTCCAAAAAGCAGACCGAGTGCAGAAGCGAAAGGTTTCACCGCACCGATCCGCATCGCGTCCTCGTGACTAAAACAACCAACGATAAAAAACGACGAAGTTCGGTCTCTTCTTTCCCAAAAATTACGAGTCTCGTTAAGCGTTGCCGAAATATCCAGAAGATGTATCTCTGGGATTAGTGCGCTAGGTTTAAGATGGCTGCCGCCACCGCCGTTGAGCTCTGTTCTCTTTCAATCACCGTTCAGTCTCTCGCTCTCTCTCCGCTGCATCCAGCGGGGACGGGATGACGTCACGACGGATATTGTGGGAGTGCGGGCGCGCGCCTCAACCTGAGGCTGAGAGGGTGTGGATGATGGCTATATTTTGTTTAATATAAAACATTGTGTTCCCAAGCAGTCCATTGTGATTATTCCTTAGGAAAAGTGTGCCTATCAACAACGGAATTGAAGTAGGGGTGGAATTGAAGAGCTTAGGGTTATGCCAAGTTCAGGCTGCACGATTTCCAAAGAAGTTGCATCACAGGTATTTTCATTCTGTGATTGTTTGGGGAAGTATTTAGTTGATGAAGTTTTCACACTGCACAATAGATCGATAACATCTCCTTAAGGCTACTTCCAAACGTTAATCATCACAGACTGTTTTCTTGAACACGACAAGGAGTTCACTGTACTCAAATGGCCTCTACAGTCACCAGATCTCAATCCAGTAGAGCACTTTTTTGTTGTGAAATGGGAGATGTGCAGCTGACAAATCTGCCATAACTGCGAGACCAAACTCACAGAGGAATGTTCCCAGTACCTTGTTGAACCTATGCCAAGAAGGATTAATCATGCCATTGCTTAATCTGGTTCCTGAGATTTTATATTTCTTTCTGCTATTAATATGCTCTATTTTCTACATAACAGGTGTATGTTTATTTCAATATAATCCCACTAAACAGGGTGAAAACTCTCCACTGAGAGTTTGAGAAATCTCTTGCGTTTGAGAAATCATGAATGCACTTCCTGTCTGTTGTTAAAGTCCATATATCATCCCTTTTGTAAACAAAAAAGTTCTTACTGAAACCCCAAGGACAGTTGGTGAAGGTTTGGAACCACACAGGTTCATACAAAGCCATTTTTTTCTCTTTGCTTGTATTTTGTTTTATTATTTTTACATTGCAGCAAAGCAAGCTCTTTAAACCAATGTATCCATGTCTTTATTTAAATCATTATGCAACCTAACAAACCTTAAATGTCAGAGACGTCGTGTTGGTTCAGAAGCAGTTAGATCAACCTATTTTGGGATTTGGTTATTAGATGGTTATTATCAGGTTCTCTGTGATTTCAATTCTCCAAGTAAAAGAAAAATTGCTTTAAGCAACAGTTCCTGCAGGTTTTAATTGGGTGTTATGCCCAGCTTTAAATGTCTGTAGGTCTTCTTTCTGTATAAATATTTTTTGCATTTCAGTGTAAGAAATCTTCAATATAAATAATCTTGCCACTAGTGAACACACCCTCAGAATTTTATCATAAACCCTCCCTTTAAAAGAAGGTTCTGCTTGAGCCAGTCCATTCTTCTCTATTATTATAAGTATAGTCAGTTCAAATCATATTTGTATACTAAATGTAAACATCCTATACACCTATAATCATTAACAAACACAAAATGAGTTATTCTAAATGGTAACTACCCAACAAAGAGAACAGAATTGGTGAAAAATGTATGAAGAAAGGTTAAATATCCATTCATTCATTCATATTTCCAACCCGTTTATTCCTTTTTGGGGGTCCCTATTTCCAGCGCACATTGGGCAAGAGGCGGGGGTACAAATATATAAAAATATTTTGTGGTTTTTTAACAGGTTTTAAAGAGACTTTGTTTGCTTTAAGGGGATAACCATAGATTTTACCCCACCAACAAAACTAGAAAAAAAAAAACGGCAACAACATCTACGCATTTGGTTGATGCTTTTGTCCAAAATGACTTACACTCATGCGAATTAAAGGCCAAGATTCCATCAAAGTATAACGAGAAATATACAGCCAATACTTCTAGCTGTATGTGTTCCTCTGCCTGGCCCACCTGTGGCAATGTTTACGTGATGATCTGAAATCCCGCTTTCATTTTTTTATCTGTTCAGAGAGTCATCACATAGATGAGAACATGAAACACAGCACTTCCAAAAAACACATCAAAGAAGCTTCACTCGGCCTGAAATCGCTCAATTCTGCAGCAGACTATGCCCCCTGCCTCAAAGCCAGAGCGAAATGACCCATGGCATACCTTCCCTTCACACACAATCGGATTTCACACTGGAGTTTATTATGAAACAGACACAATATGAGCTACAGCTTCCGTTTTTTTCCTGTAGTTAATAACAATAATTGAGTATATTTATTTTATTCCAAGCCTGCAAAACCAGGAAACATAAAAAGATTGGACAAAACTGAAATTTTGCTGGTTTAGGTCGTAATGTGTTTAACAAATCAGCTTTTGTTGGGAAACTCGGGGCTAAGGGGTATTTTGCGAGATTGGTATGTTTCTATGTTTGATCCATCTCCATGACACCCCAGATTACGTCAATAATATTGAGAGGTGACTGTGCAGGTCATGGGAGATGTTCCACTCCATCATCAGCCTTTTAAACTCTGCCATCTCATGCCTTTTCAAAATTTGATGTCCAGCAGTGCGATTGCCCTGATAGTTCAGCCTTTACCAGCTGCTCATAATAGTGGAATGTGCAACCAGTGATTGACCACACGGCATCCAACTGACCACTGACAGGCGTTTCAGTTTCAGTGTCAGTCCTTGCATTTGAGCAATATTGCATATCACTTACTTACACATATTCTTTTGGAAAAGATATGACGTGAAAGGGAAAATATGACAAGGTTTGTCCAATGTTGGATAAAATGTATAGTAACCTTTGTCTTTTAATACTGAAGACAATGGCAGCCTCAGAACACGCTCATGGGAAAATGATCAAATTTGGCACATTGATGTAACTGGGTCTTATGGGTTAACTGACCCAATTCGGACCTTCTAACTTTAACTTTTGAAGTTATATGTATGCTAATACCTTTCAAACCAAATTGTCTCCAACCAAAATCTCCTGAATCCCAGTTTGCAAATGAACTGTAATTTTGAATTGAATTAAAAAAAAATTAAGCAAAGTTTGTGCTAGATCCTCTTTCGACGATGCTGACCAAATGCCCTCAAAACAATATGATCTATTCAACTGTTTATGATAAATACCAATCATAACATAATGCTCGCAAGGCTATATCTCCGAAACAATTTAGTGGTTGATGTGATGAGAATCATGATCCAACCCATTTATTCCCTTTTTGGGGTCACAGGGTTCAGCCAGCACACATTGGGCAAGAGGCGGGGGTACACCCGGGACAGGTCGCCAGTATATCGCAGGGCAACATTCACACACATTCACACTTGAAGGGGAATTTAGATTATTCAATCAACCTAACCGTATGTTTTTGAGATTGTGGGGGAAACCGGAGCACCCGGAGGATATCCATGCAAGCACGGGGAGAACATGCAAACTTCTTCCAGGAGCGTCACAACCTTCTAACTGGAAGGCCACAGTGCTACCCACTGCGCCACCTAATTCCAAATTAGTTGTCCTTTGGATTTTAATGTCATAAAAATGCTTTCATTTATTCAGAGAATCATGCCAAGTTGAACCAGATCCATACTACATCCACAAAAGTCGAGTGGCCAGAGATTACTGACATAATGTGTTACTTTTGTCATCATAACCACGTAAATTGTGATCCAGTATTGGTCCCTTATTACAAATATCTTGATCTGAAAAGTCTGTCCCCAATGCCCCACTCCCCTAAATACTGCCAAACATGCTTACCTCCAGACTAATGCGGTAAAATGTGGCATCGACTGTATGTTAACTTCAATTTCTGCGAAATTTTGGGAAATGTTCAGTTTTCAGGTTGTTAATTCAGAGGCTGTTTCATTCAAAAGTTCATTGTACAAAAAATACTTTTGGTGAGAAATTTGTAACTTCAATGCCATATCCCAGTAGAGGTATCTCACTTCAACCAACTCATCTAATCACCCAGTTGAACCTGTCACCGTCATTTAAAGGCTCACCCATGCACCTTCGCTTCACTCCCTCTGACTCTACATGGATGCTTTCAGGCTTCTTGGATCTTCTGTGCATCCCAATGTGTCTCTACTGATTATCACCATCCCCACTCCCAAGAATCTACAACAGCTCATCTGAACTTATTGGTCATTCACCTCATCACCAACTTTGGAGAATTTTAATCATATTGAATGTGCCACCAAATTCAAACGAGTCGTCTTTAGACAAGGTCATTCTCAACCAATGGGTTTTCTTAGGGAACGTTGATGGACATCATGTGAAGTGATGATATTAAATTGTCAATATCATAGAATCCAGTTCACCCATCAGTCTCTATAACTTGTTCAATGGTATTATTAATGTTCTAAGTGGCCAAAATGAATAGATTTATAGAAGTCACTGTAAAACCGAGAGATTACGAAGATGTAGGAACAACCTTCACATATTCTTCCCTGTTGAGAACATCGGGTTACAACCATATTTCATATTTCAGCTCAAAGCATTTCAAAGCTTTTGTTGGATCTGAAAGGACGATCTTGTTGAAACACATCACAGACTCACAAACACTGAGCTGTCAGAGGCCTGTCAGTCAGTAGCTGGAATGCTCCATTCTTCTACTCTGAGGTGCGCCATGGAGAACAACTTCATTCGTTGCCAGGCAGAGGTGTCCTCAGAGACAAGAAATCATGAGTCAAACACAACTGAAGACTCATGCTGTTTTCTTAAACGGCAAAAGCTCTTATTTGGAAGAAGCTCAGTAAACAGGAGGAAGGGTTTAGATCTAGAAGGAAAAAGGAAGATAACTATCCCAAGAGATAAGAACTGAAATATGACCTACATCTAGATCTTGTAATGTGCTCTGACTTGTTCATTATGGAAAGGCTTGTTTCATGTTTAAAATGGCGAAGAGAAAACGCATTTGACTGAAAAATGAGGGGATTTAAAGTTAAAAGTGTTCAAAAACCTGAACCTTGACTCCTCTAAAAAGTGATACACTCTTTTGGCTGCATGCACACAGGACAATACGAGATCTTTTGCAACACTCACCTGCACCGGACCATCACTCACATGCAGACAAGCGTCCCAGGGGGCTCTGAGGTTTCACCATTAAATGCTACAAGTCCATTATTGCAACTGCAAGAGTTGAACGGGTCATTTAAACTCAGGAATGAACCCACCACAAAAGAACCAACTTTAAAAAGCACATTTAGCCATGTTTAAAGCACTGAAACGCATCTAAATTTTGAATCCAGAACATAAAGGAGTTGTACCAAATATTCCAATACTGAATGATGGTGACATCGAGACGGTTTCTCTCAGGTTTGCATGAAAGGTTACAATAATTTAAATGGAGTTTAAACCATATTTTTAACAATATCTGCCTAAATAGCGTGGGATCGAGAAGTGTGCACCCATCAAAGGTCACTCTGGATCTCTCTAGTTAAAAACTCTCTGATAGAAATAAAAAAAAAAACGCTCTTTGGAAAAGACGTTATATCTTTCCATTTGATAAAATACAATACACGCTTTCATTCAAGCATTATCACCCTAAATGGGGAACCAATTATTTAAAAAAAACTGAAAAAAATAACCAGTACTGCGTCTGTTTGAAAGATTTAAAGAGAATATACAAGGAAACCTGCCTCCCACACAGGAAACTATAGAAGTATTCATCTTTGTCATTGGGGGGGGACTGCTGGAATGGAATTCCTGTGAAAAGCAATATAAGGTGTCTTCTTTGAGACTGATATGACTTTAGCAAGATTAAAGCACGGTTTGATCGCAACAGTCTCTGTTAAATCAGGTTAGGCATTCATCTGGTTGAAAGATTTGGTTCTGTTTAGCATCACAGCGATGCACAGAAAAAGTTCTGTTCTGAGGAATGAGGGCCAACATATAACAGACAGTTTGCTCCATGGGGTTCCATCTAAACCTTATCTTACATGTTCTTTTGCTGCACAAGAAAAAGACTAAGCACACCCCCATAGCTCACATGCACACAGCAGTTCAGCCACTCTCTGTGACCTTTCAATTATTGATCCTCTCCAGCAGCCGTAGCTCTTCCCTGCCTGCAGCAACCGCATATTAAATTCCTGCCTCTCATAGACCTGCAGCATCAGCAGAATAAACGAGGGTGATTCATCCGAGGCTGAGAGAAGAGGACATTTCCCCAGCTCGAAACCAGGCAAACATTAGTTCAGACTGAAGCAGATAAATCAAGGTCCATCTCACTAACACCACATGCAGGCAGGGAAAAAACGACTTCCTGTTTCTGATAATAACTCAGAATTGCGTTCAATGCTGTGTCATTGTAACATTTTAGAGTCAAGTAATGAACCGGTGAGGCCCTCTTCCAAACATATGAACCCTGCAGAATAGCTAATATATCCTTTGTCTTTACTCATAGATGAAGTCCATGTGCTCCTTCTTCTGAAGAAAATGGTTGATAACTTGTTTGTAGAAGTGTTCCTTTTCTTTCTTCAGTTTTAAAGTGTCTCTCTGTCCCGGACCTGTTGTATGTAGCAAAAACAACTCTGGTGTTGTTCTACCTGCTCTGCACTGAAGGTACAATTTCTTCAGTTACTAAATGTAATTGTGCTTTTTTTTTGAAGATACTATTCATGTTCGGACAACTTGCCTTATCCTCGCTACCTTATTCTCAAATACACAGCAGGGCCTGGTGGTGAACTTGTGAAAGAACATTTCCCTCTTGGATCTATTTCTTCCAGGTTTCCACTGAAGCTTAGTTACCTCAGTCCTGCCAAGTCTGCAGTGGTTCTGTGTTCCTATCTGCAAAGAGACCACGATAGTGCTATTTTCTATAGTGTCGATATAATCCTCAAACCTAACATAGCCACCTTTCAGTAGGAGCAATCAGAACCTCCATCCAAATAGGCTATGAGATATGGAGAAGGGAAGGAAGGTGGGAAGATGATCAGGCTTAGTCGTAGACAGATGGAATACATCAGCTTATAGGGAATGAGGAAATAATTGATTGCTGTCCTAACCACGCCCCCTGAAACATGTTTAATTAATTAAACAACCCTTAAAATGTTTATTTACCTAAAGTAGTTATTTAAACCCACTGTAGCATTAAAATCAGCACTTTCTGAGGTTTGCCTTTTGAACTGTTGAGTTATTGTAGATACATACAATATCTTTTCCATAGCATTTGGAGAAACCGTCTTCCATTCGTTGGTCACATGGTCACCATATTACCCGAAACCTGCAGTAAAGCGCTTTCAGAAGATGCTTCCACAGAGGATCGTTTTGAGCCACATTCCTGTTACCGGATAGAGGAAAGTTTTCATTGTAGCCAGATCCTCAGACACTAAGTGTAAAATTAACCAGCAGCTGTTCACACGCTATCTTATCCTACAGCAGAATCCCAAAAATACTCCAGAGCTGGGTAGAAGAGTGCAACTGGAGCCTTTCGGAGAGCCTTTCTATTCTGAACGACTCTGTCAGTGTCTGTTCACTCGTCCCTCGTGGTCTTGTGATCACGTCTAATGGGAATTATGACAAATTTTGCACTTTTTTTGGTAAAAGAATAAAGACCGATGGGAAATACCAAAGCAGGTTAAATTTGATTACGGGTACATGTATTTCTCTCACATACGTATTCTGTGCTTTCCTTTCTTTATTTATTTTTTTAAACAAACTCTCGGCTTCTATGGCTTTTTCCTTGGCGAGAGAAAGTATTATAACGTTTCCTAAAAACTTTAAAATCATATTTAGATTTACTTGACTAAAAGCATGGTCCAGCATTAAGGTGGAGTAAAACTGAGGTACAGTTTAAAAATGGGCATTTATTGATAAAAGCTGGTGGGCTACCCATCAAATGTTGAATGCTAATAGTTTCTGTCCAAAGTTCAATTTTATGTCATGTACTTTATTATAAGTACACTGGTCCCATTCACTGCGATGGAGTGGCGACCTGTGCAGGGTGCACCCCTACCTCTCGCCCAATGTGCACTGGTGATAGGCACCTGCAAACACCCCCGTGACCCAAAAAAGGGAATAAGCGGGTCAGAAAATGAATGAATGGTCACATTCAGACTGCTATTTTTCATCCCATTCTGTGATTTTCCTCACAATGTCAAATTTAGACAAATACATTTAACATTGTTACGAGAATTGTATCTTAAATATCTAATAATTCCAAACTCTGCATCCTTTTCATTCACTAAAATTGTCCATTTAAACAAATTTTAAGTTTTTTATAAGAATCTGTTGCTGAAGTGTCCCTGGAGTTTAATATCAGAGAAAAAGTTCTGCTAATCAACTGTTGTGGAAAAGTCAGCCGTTGCTTCTCGAGAGTCTAAGTCCCTTCTGAGATCTCAGTGTAGCGAAGAAATAAACGCAGAGACACAGAGCCCACGTGCCAACCAAGCTACAGGTTATGGCCTGCTTTTCCAGCATATACTCCTTGAACAGGCCTTGGTGAGGGGTGTTACAAGCACTTATATATGCAACTGTGAGCATTTGGATAGAGCTTATGACTGTGTGTTCAGATATTTATGTGTATTTGAATGTGTTTAAATGCCATTACACTACATACTTACAAAGCTGGATTCGCTAAACGCTTTAACTAAAGGATTGATCAGTTGCCATTTTAAGTTTCAGCCAATCACAACCAGCAAGTATTATGATAACAGTTGCTGTGGTGTAGCGTGTAATGTTGAAATTTTCTAAATACTAAGTTTAAATAAAGTTGTAAATGAATCATTTGAGTGTCTTTTCACATTGTATGTATGTAATCCTCTAGATAAATACCCCAAAAGAGCTGGAAAGTTAGAATATTTTCTTCATCTGCCTCTTGATACATAAATATCTATATAAGGTGGATGCGGTAATCCTGAAAACGACTGGAAATCGGAAAAAGGAAAACACAAATCGACCTCAATCGAATACACAGATAAGGAAACAATATGATTACACAAATTCTATGAAAATAAATCCTATTGTTTTCCACATCAATGATAAAATGCTTCAAACAACCATAATTGTATCATGTCTAGCACGTTAGTTTCATTTAAATCATCAGTTGTTTTCGCTGTACAGAAGCTTCGGAAGTGCTTCAAATGTTCCAGGCTAGATAAAACCTCTTTTAATAGCAGTATCTCTGAGATCCAAAGAACACCCGTCAACTCACATTAATACAGTTTTTTTTTTAAATGATGGTGCAGAAGAGCGTCTCTGGAGCGAATTCAGGTTAATGAAAGACTCAGACCTTCAGCTTTAGACGGACTGCTGCATAATTAGCATGCAATCTAGTGTACCCATGGCAACCACACAGACAAGCTAAGTGAGATGTTAATACCCCTGACCAACATAAAGACTCTTATGTCTATAGCGAACACAATGGTGATTGATGTGGTTGGTGAAAAGCTTTTAAAGAAAATCTTGTTTAATGCTAAATGCACTTTTTGTTTTTACACCTCAAACCTGTGGTAGAGGCGGGAGAACATGTTGCGTGATAAAGGAGACAATGTGAAGCCACAAGAGGACAGCACTCATTATGAAAACCTTACTTTAACAAAGTTTTAAGCGTCCTACATAGATGTTTCTGTATAAGGTTATTGCACCAGCCAGAAAAACAGAATTCTAATTGACTAATTGTCTCAGTGATTCAAGAAAATGAGATGAGACACACCCGGGATTAAGCAGAAAGAGTTTAATACTGCCTCCTTATTCAAGCCAGGAACAGCTTGTGAACACCACGAGAGCCTCAAGTGAAAAAAAAACAGTGCTCCACCCACACATGACTCAATATTATGAGCCAAATCCATAAAGTATACGAGAGAAAAATCACAGAGGCGTGCAGGAAGAGAGGATGGACAAAAAGGAGCAGTGTTTAACTCATCATAGAACACTTTAGATGTGGTTAACTTTATGGCTCTTAATATGTGGTCATAGATATTGCTCACATCTCATCAATGGGAATAAAGTCTGGACATGTCAGCAAGTTCAGGAACTATGGCTTTGAATTAAGTGGGATAATTGTTGCCAGAAAAAAAATTATTTGATCTAACATGTTGAGTCCTGCACTCTTGAGCTTATTATATTCCGATATTCGCCAGTGTTTTTTTTTTTTATGTCAAAGTGAGATCTTATTCCTACTCAAATAAAATTGTGAAAACTATTACATATAGTAGTAGAAAAGAAGCCTGCATATTTTTTTGTAAGATCAGTCCAATAATCTGATTTCAGTGAGAGATAAATAATATGTATATATTGGTAAACCCTTTATGAATAAAATAAACCATATTAATACAATGTTATGATTGCAAATTAAATTTAGATTTTAACCTACCTCATAATCTCCAAATGTCATGAAGCTCTTTGAATGATATGGACGTCTATGGTCGTATCTGGTCTGATTTTACCTCGTTAATGAAGAAGAGGACTCTCATAAATGCTAAAAAAAAAAAGTTTTTTTGCGTTTAAACTGTGAGTTTGTAGCATTATTTTACGCAACATTTTTAAATAAAAGTAGTATTTACCTGATTTACCATAATTCAGTTTCCAATCGGAGCGATTTTAAAGTTGAACGGCCTCTTCACAGGAACCGGAAATAACATTTTTAAAAACGAACTATAATCCAAAAATAGTGATATTTAAACCAGTTAAAGCTGTAATATAGTAGCGGAATAGACGTACATTTAGTTGTTGTGTTAAAACGTTATCATAATTTCCCACGAAGGTATAAAATGTATAGTCAAAAGAATGGGCAAAATCTGTTAATTAATCCGATTCAAGATATTCAACGTAGATAAACTTAATTTTAGATAAAACTTAAGTTTATCTTCAACGTAGATAAACTTAATTTATTGGTCTTACATTTACCCATAAAACTAATTTTTGTATAATTGTTTATTTAATATTTCATTAATGGTTACTAAACGAGAATCTATTGTGAAAACAATAAAATACAACATTTGTATTTCAGCATTATTCATACCACATATAATTATTATTGTGAGTATTGCTCCTACAAGGACTCTGCAATGTCATGATCTCCGGTGGATTGGTGTAACAAACACATCATAGCATTCAGTTATGCACTCATGCCTCTCCAGCAGCTTTTCAAGTCAGCCAACGACTGGGAACCATTCCAAGCATACGTGCCTTCAAAACCATGGGAAAGCGTTTAAACTGTCATTTCCAAGTCATCCTTCAAAACACATTTATCAGACCTGAAACGATTGTAGTGTCTGACAGACGGAAGAGAATGCAGAAATTAAACACTTGGCGTGTCAGAGATGATAGGGCAAGTTCATCTAGTGGTGTGACAGTGCTCTATATCAGTGTCCTGGTCTGAAGATGGAGATCAAATTGAAACTGATGTATCCCCATTGAAGGTCCTTAGCAGTTGGTCTATCATTGCAGCGGCCAGCTTCCAGTAAATCACCAGAGTTGACCATCTGTGGAAGATGGAGCGAGAAACACTGAACAGATGTTGGCTATATTTTGAATTCTGTAATCAGAATAGGAAAACTGCTTGATATTAGAGCTGCAGAAAATTCAGTTCACTCTTCTTCTGCCTTGAAGAATGTGTAACCAGCAATGGTGGGCGGAGCATGGTGTTTCGAGCATTGCAGTAACTTAGAGATGACCAGAGCTTGTGTTGAATGCTCTGTTCGGAGGTGCCTGATCTTCTGATGTTCAAAGAGGCAGGAGAGATTTCTGATGGCTCCAGTTCTATGGTGAAATCTTGATGGAGAGAGTGAGATTGCCAATAAACACCTGCAGCTCTAAGCTATTTTGGCCTGTTATGGGCTGTCATTCATGTTGAGATTCAGAAAGATGGGTTTGACTGTCATCAGAACAGTGGTAAGAAAAGACATGCCTGTGCATGATAGAACCCAGGGAAGTGGTGTAAATCAAAAAGAGAAGAGGACCAAGAACGGAACCTTGTGGAACTCCCATGAGAGTTGCCATGTCCTGAACACCTCGCTCCTCCAGGCATCTCTGATTGATCTGGCAGTGAGACAAGAAGACTCAAACCAGTTCAGGGCACAGACCGGCACTTTCACATCCGACTCACATCATCAAAAGAGCCAGCTTTCATTCTCCTTCAGAAAAACCAATCCGATGTGGTACCATTTTTGTTGGCACCACTCGTTCTCTAAGATGTGTGACCTCCCTTTGGCACCTATGGTTTTTGATGGAGATGCATACTTTCCCGAAACTCCAGAGTGAGAAATCGGATAGGCAAATTTAGAAAAGGGAGATAATCAGGGATAAGGCCATTTGGAGTTTGTCGTTTTTGGTAAATAAAAAATGGTCTACCCTTTAGGTCAGTCTTGAATTTAAGGAAGTAAACACAGAACTGATATAATTTCAGAATAAACGATTCTGGAAATACAAACATTCACTATCCAAGGCCAATTTCAATTCTTTTAATGGTTCACTTGGTAGAAATCTTGGAATCAAAGGTTGAGGTCGACAACACACAGCACAAAAGATTCATTCAACTGAATTTCAAAGCAATAAAAAAGCAATTCACATGTAATAGTTTGAGTGGGGAAGCATGCAGAGAAACTGAGGTTGTAATCAATGACATTCGAATGGATGCAAAGCTCAAAGGCATAGGACATCGTTTAATAGTTTTTGTCCTCATTTTGTTGATGCGCATCATCCCCCAAAACATAACTGAACTTTAAATATTGATAACGGAATATTTATTGATAACTTTACAAATCACTCCCAAGTCGAAATTTTGAGACTCCAGAGGTTCAACTTAATTATCGGCAATGAAGACATGGACAGAGCCTTTTTGACAACCTAGGCAAAACGGAGATTTCTCACCCACTAAAATAGAAAGGTTATCATATAAACATTGCAAAATAACATAAAAAGGAATTTTTTATTTTAGGGTGCTTTCAAACATGTGGTTTGGTTCATTTGGTTTGAACAATAGCAACAACTCTTACAGGATATCATTGCCATGTTGGGTATGAAGCGAAACACTTGAAATGGACCATGATGCAATCATAAGATAAAAATGACACAAACCCATGTGGCCAGATGTGGCACTGAATGTTTTCCAAACCTGCATTATGATTGGTCACATGAACTCGGCCAAATTTATTTTTGGCCCAATTTTAACCTCAATGAATACATTAAGGTTAAAATCGTCATCGACTGTATTCAAGTCGTTGAATACTTGCCAATTCAGTATCTTTGCTAAGCCCACGTCCCACCTCTCCACATCCTTTGCCCATTCTCGATTAATATTAATACTGTGATAACAGATAATTGGTATGCAAAATTGTATAAAAAGAAAATCATAACACAAGACCATTTTTGATTATTCTCATTATTCTTATAGCACTCCCTAGAAAGACAAAGGCAGCCAACACCCAATTTGAGGCGGAACACTTGCTTTTTGTATTATACAAATGCAAAATAAATAGTCAAACAAAACTGTAGAAGCTCCATCAAAAAAGTGGAGCTTTACATTTAAGTTGATGCACCAGAGGCTCATGAACTGTTAGAACTCATGTGTACATTTTAAGATATTCCAGTGAGCCTTTAATATTTCTGCTATTGGTTAGAAGACATTCACTCCAATACATAAAGTTGATGGTAAAAGCCATTTTCATTAAAGGATCCAAAAAAATATAATAAATGCAGAAGGCTCTTGAGACGGTCACTTAAACATACAACAGACCACAATGTAAGCATGCATCATTTTAAAAACAATCTTAAGTTATCAAAACATGAGTGAACATTAAATACTGGACTTGCCAAAAAGTAGGAGAAACAAATTTTGATTAAGCTTTTCAATGTAAAAAAAAGACCCAAGATTTTTGATTATTAACTTATAATAAGCATTTTGAAAAATGAACATTGGGTTCATCAATATTCATAATTACAAAAGCCAACATCATTTCACTAGAACGAACGAGTCAAAAATCCTGGTGTGATAATTAGAATTGAACATCATCATCATTAAACATGGGTAAAAATTAAATTTTAAAAGGGGTTGTCACTTACAATTTAAGACATTTAAAAATAAATAAGGACCTAAGACATTGATTAGATACCTTTAGAAATATTTTACATAAAAATGACACAGTTGGCACAGCTCATTAACTTTTCTACATTTTTTTCTCAAATTCTGTACAAAAAGAGGCTGCAAAATTTCACATTAATGCAAACATTTAAGAACAGATCATGTAACATCAGGTCATTAGTTTACATCAGTCTGCGAGTGTGTGCTTGTGTACAGGCCTCATCCACTGGACAAGGAAATTGCGATGCAAAAAGCTTTAAGAATGAGAACCCTGCAAAACCAAATGTAAAGAAAAAAAAAACTACATAGAAAGAGAAAAAATATTGTTCAGAATAGCATAAGTGATCAGGTGATTTGCCATCATGATTCGACCAGATTATTCAAGCTCTTGGTCCATTAAGTCTCTGAGATGAACAAATATAAGCCATGATACTGTGATATGGAACGCAAAATGTAAAAAAATAAAATAAAATATTCAGATATTTTTTTTACCCGCCAGGCCTCTTCTTGACTCATTTGATTTGTCACCAGGTAGTGTGGCCACAAGGCCTGGTAGTGTAACAGTTAGTGTGAGGAAGCAAATGGAAATGGGGAAGAGAAGGGCAGTTGGACCGCAGCATGTAGCTTAGCCCCTCCCCTCTCCATCAGTCAACAGTGTTGTTTTGGGCTGTAGTGGCTAGGGTTGATGTGAGGTCACTGTCTCCTGTCCTCTGTCTCTGATCTCGAGAAGGCCATCACCACATCTTCAGCTCCTGGATAAAAAAATAAAAATAATAAAAAAAAAAACATTTACAAATTACAATTACAAAAACAATTACTTAAAGTATTTTTTTATTGACAAAGTCTTCATTCCTAAAGTAGAAATAGCAAAAGCGCACCAATAAGTATTTTGTGACTTTAAAGTCGTAACTATGAGATACCAAGTCATAATTATGAGATACCAAGTCATAATTATGAAATACTAAGTTGTAGACACAAAGTTGTAAATATGAGATATTAAGTTATAATTATGAGATACTAATTCTTAACTAATAATTACTTAGTATAATTGAAATACTAAGTCGTAATTATGAGATAGTGAATCTTAATTACGAGATACTAAGTCTTATCTCATAATTACTTAGTAAAATTCAGACACTAAGTCACAATTATGAGATACCAAGACGTAAAAATGAGATGCTAAGTAGTGATTATGAGATTTTAAGTCATTATTGAGATTTGAAGTTTAATCAAGTATAATTGAGATAAGAAATTGTTATTATACAGTACAGTAAGTTGTAATTATGAAATACTAAGCCATAATTATGAGATACTAGATAATAATTGAGACACTTACAGGGCTCTAGAGTGCGACCAATTTGTTCGCATATGCGACCTAATTTCTCAATGGTGCGACTAAAAAAAAAATCAAAGGTTGCACCGGTGCGACCCGTCGTTCGAGGGAAAAAAAACGAAACTCCGTGAGTCTCCCTGTTGTTCAACAACAGACACACATTAGGCCCATATCGTGGTCTAAACCAATCAGAGATAGTGAAGAGCGTATCCCCCCCCCCCCCTCTGATTGGCCGTGGTCCAGATTTTCCTGTATGTGTGTGAACGTACGTTTGAAAATGCATGTGATGCAGTCAGACAGAGAGAGGTGAGTCCATCAGGTAAACAGTGGATGTAGCCGTGGATTACGAGAGAAGATGAAAAGAACAATTGACAGATTTTTCATTAAGAAAGATAAGTTCGGGCCTGATCGTGAAAATCATAACCAATGCTCTGACACGGAGCCATCAACCTCCCCTGTGACTGCCTCTAATACATTTAGAATTGAAACTATAAACTTCAGAATTTTCTATAAAACACATAACATGCCGCGATAAATGCACCGCTCAAGTTTCAGTAAGTTTTAGTTACCTTTCTTGTAGAATTGTGCTTCAAAGAAAGAACTTTATTTTGACCAGGTTGTTAGTTAATCATTTACAAGTCAATATTGTCTATATGGACAGTGATTTAAAAAAAATAAATGAATAGATAACTAAAAAAAGTGAACTTGTGAAAATGGTGTGTTAAATGTGATGCGGTTGAAAATTTGGGTGCACCTAACTTTTGTGCTGGTGCACCTAAGAAAAAAATTTAGGCGCACCAGTGCAACCAGTGCAAAAAGTTAGTCTAGAGCCCTGCACTAAGTCCTATGTTATAAATACTTAGTATACATGAAATACTAAGTCGCAATAATGAGATAGAAAGTCATAATTCTGAAATACTAGATACTAAATCATAACTATTGGATTCTAAAGAGTTTTGCTTCTGTGGAGAAGCCAGAGGTTATGGTTTAGGTTAAATAATATTGTTTTATTTATTGGCACCAGCATTAAGCAGTATGTAGTTCTCGCTGTAATAATCAAGAGCATTTGGTTTTGTACGAGGCCATTTAACAGAGAGGATCTGCAAACCCCTCCATTTTCAGCACCCCCGTATCTGGCCACACCCCCCTTTTGGAGATCTTTTTAGTAGCTTGAGTTGAGCAGTTCCGACACAAAGGTTTATTTAGCCTCCAAAAAGAATTTCTGAGCCATTTTATTTATACTCCAACATTGCGTTTTTCCACGATAAAAAAATAATAATAATTTTGTAATATATTGAAGCCTTTTATTTGAGACAGTTGGATGATTTATTGTGCTCATTGTTACAAAACATTCTGAAAGAAAAAAAAAACAATAGTATTTAAGCCTGTCCGTGGCAGCACCAAACTAACGGGTCCCAATGAGCCCCATCAAAGATCCTGCAGTTAAACTCTGCACTTAAATGCCTCTATGTTCAGTACAGAATAAAATGTACCGTAAAAAGGATCCTTTAAACAGCTTATTAATAAAATGAATACACAGGATCAATAATGGCTTGGAAAGGAAGCCAGCTGTAGAGTCTATAAACTACATCTACTGCTCTCTGGTGTGTGCCAAACCAAACACTGCCGGAGATGTCCTCTGAAGAAATGAAATGTCACTGGTGGATTGCAGAGTGTGAGTGGTGTTTAAAAAGGGAATGAGCGCGTCTGAGATGTCAGGCTCAAACTAGATTCACAAGCCACTAATCAATTCCAATCCCGCCTGGAGATGGAAAACAAACCTCAGGTAAACAGCGTTTGCCCGTCCAGCTTTCCCTTGCTGAACCAGGACAAATACAGCACATGTACATACACAGTAAACACACAACTTAAATGCACCAGGTCAAGGTTGAAGAGTCAAAATTGTGGCTTTTTCAAGTCCAGCTTTTGGCAAACGAACACAATCTGGTTTGTAAAAGATAGCAAACATAGATCACGACTTTTATAAAATGTATCCCGGCTGCTTTTCACACAAATGCCGTTACATTGCAAGATAGCAGAAGGCACTATTTACACTCCCAGAGAAAGCCTTGTAATGGTGAGGAATGATCATGCAATCTGGATGAAACTTCATTTCACATCACAGTCTTCAAGCACTATGAAGTTTCCTATGTAAAGACCAGCTATTATTGGCTCCCAGTTTCATTTTATGACTAATGCTAAACATATTTAATCAAAACCTAAGTACAGTTGTCCCTTTTTAAAATAAATCACTAGTAAAAAGAAAAGCAGACGTGCTCTTCCAAACACTGGCTTGCTCCTTATCCACTCTTGTTTTTCCTGATTGTAAGTGGAACAGGTGTTTTGGAGCTCCACGACACAGAACAGAGAATCTCCTTTTAATTCTCATGTTCATCTTAAGAAATCTCAGCTCCTTTTTTTGTCTGTTAGCATTAGGTACATCCACATGGAAGTCTAAATTCCACAAGTGGTGCACATTTGAAACAAAGGTGACCAACTCTGGTTCTAATAAAATAAAAAGAAAACATTTTGAGTCCTGAAAGTTTCTCTGTAGCTTTATTTCTCCATCTGCTCTTATAGGTCAAAATATTTCACACTTTTCAGATCCTTATTTGATAACCCCAACATATCTCGAGGTATCCTCTTGCTAGACTGAGACCGGGGTGGCACCTGCAGCCAATATAGCCAGATTAGGCCAAACTTCCCCTAAGATTCACTAGTCCACAGATGTTGCAGCAGATTTAATTATTGTGGGGAAGAATAAGAGCGGATCAATTGGAACACTCACAGATACTTTTGGAAGGCATCCACTCCCAAATTGAGAGGAAAGGAGAAATTCCTGATTTCATCTATGTTTGAATGTCTTTACAGGTTCATCTTTTCAAAATGATGAGACAAAAAAAAAGAGCTCACACATTGCTAAATGCATTACTTTGAAATCTTTCAAGCAAACACTTCTCTTTAATAAATGAATTGGGAAAAACTTAATTCCACTTCTAAATAAACCTTTATAGTTATGCAAAGCAACTTGGGGAAAATAATATGCATGTTTAATGTAGTAGCTACTGATCATCCAACGGCACATCTTTGATCCAGCATCCTCTTCTGGGTTGCATAATTCTTGCATAATGGCCTGATCGTGTTCGGAAGAGGTCAAAGATTAGTACAAAGCATCAAACAGCTGTCCTCGAAATCACATTTTAAACCGCGTCTGCAATCAGGGGAACAAAACTATGGAGTCTACCAAAGCTCAGGTCCCTCATTAAGAAAGAGCCACTCCTCAGCGGTGCACAGCGTGTCCCAGGAGCGCAAACACACTGCTGATGTCAGAGCCCTCGTGAGCCGTTTCCTAGCAACAGCTCTGAATCAGGCTGCATCACAATCTGGACAAACAGCAGCTGCCAACTTCCTGTTTCTCTGATTCTCTCTGCAAAAATGATGGAAGAACACGCTGAGTATCTTTTCATTTACACCTACGAAATCATCTACCTCTTGAATCAGGATTAGATGGTCGGTAATACAGTGAATCCACAGTCCGCACTGATCTCCTGATTGTCCTCCAGGCCATATTTTAAAGCATCACAATTAAAGATCTGAAAAGATTTTGAAGCTTTTAAATGTTCTCATGCACATAACTGTTGCTATAAGGAAGGAATGTTCATTCTTGTTCTTCTTTATTACACTGAATATATTTCTTAATGACTGACTACGTATGGGACCATTGTCCTGCTGTAGAGTAAATTTGGGGCCAATGACATGCCTCTCTGATGATATCGCATGATGGTTCGGTATTTGCCGACAACGCCTTGATCAACAACCATGGGTGCCAACTGGAGCTCAACTCACACATCCGACCAAATAAGTGGTGACACCGAAAAGGTTCTGCCATATTGGATTGGGTTTTCGCAGGGAGAACGACCAATTAAAGCTGGCACTTTGATGACATGAGTAGGACGGAAAAGGAAAGGAAGCAAGGGAAGCAGGAAAAAAGAAGAACAGGAAGAAAACGACGACAGAGGCAGTTTTTGGCTGTTTGACAAAACACCATAAAGATAACAAAAATATGGAGAAAAGAAAGGATTGGACCGCAGACACCACCTTCAGGCAGGGAGCGTCACTGCATCAATATTTCCTCAACCCAGAGGAAAAGCACCCTGCTAAAAAACCAATTAAAGAGGAGCGCGAATCTCTATTCAGATCGGTGTGCAGAGGATTAAAATCTCCAACTCCAATGCAGAAATGCAGCCCCAAACATGCAAGGAACCTTCACCATGCTTCACTGTTGCCCAAGAACGCTTGTACCACTCTCAAGCCTTCAAAAAAAACAATCTTCTTTCTGCTACAAAAAAAACTATTTTAAAGTTTATTTTTCTGTTTTAATGCATTCTTGAATCCCGTGGCCTTGTTCTATGAATCTCACCATTTCTAGAGCAGTACAATTCATACTGGCTATAATGACAAACTTAAATTATAAAGTTTGAAATGTATATTTTACATATTCCAAATGGCATTTCAACACATTCATGAAAAATATATCAGTGACCGAGATGAAAATTCTATATTAATGTATTCTTTACTCCACATACCAAAAGCAATCTACTACAATGTTTGGATAACGGCTGACTTCGAAGTGATTGAAAAGTGTCTCACATCTGTCCCACGCTAAAGGACCGTGCAGGATTAAACAGTCTGAAGATTATCTCAGCACAAACAAGACAAAAGACTTGACTTGCCCTCTCTTTTAAAAAGAAGCATGGCATTTAACCGATAAAGCACAAAGCTGTGCTCTTCTATAAAAGTAAAGTACTCGGACAACAAAGCCAAAAGGAACTTAATGAACAGCTTTCTTTCGAGCAGACAAGAGTGAACGTGACGCTCTGTAATTAATGATGCAGCCTGACGAGGGAGAAGAACGGGCCTCATTAGAGGATGCTCATTCACGAAACCTCCATCCAACCACTCACCACCTATTCCATCGCCATGGAAACAGTCTACTGTACTTGCTCGGTTAAGTCCCCAAGGCCTCCGTAACAACGGCTTGTATACCATAATAATGGTTTCTTTCAAACTAATAAATATTGTATTATATAAAGCTATTTCTATTTCTAATTAACAGACATTTATATGCTGATTATATATGCATACATCTGCATTGAAAACAACTTTTATATAGACAAAATGTCCAACTTTATTTGCAGAAATGAGGCCCCAAACATTCAAGGAATCAAGCTATTTTCTTGCATACTTGAGTTCCTTCCTTGGCTTTGTTTCCATGTCGGAGGTATAGATTTTTGGTTGCATCACTTCCATCAAGACCATAGGGACAGTAGATATAATTTCTTTTCATTTAATATTTTACTCTAAACCTGTATTTAATATATAAAACAAATTAAACAGCATTTAATGTTGTCTATTGGCATTTTTCAGGTTTAAGGAGCTCAAACCCTCAAAGCTCTCCCACCGCTTCCCGCACAACCCAACCCAGATCAAACCTCAAACTTCAAGGCCTCAGATTTGATTAAAACTGCTTTATAAAATTTAGACCACGCGCCTATGGTAATTAGGCAATTAGATCGTCCTAAATGCAAATTTCTGTAATCCTTAGACCACTGAACAGGGAATGCTGTAACATCTGACAGGGCACACATCCCAGATTTTTGCATTTTTTTAAGAAAATCTGAAAACAATTTGACTATTGCATGTGAGAAACCCATGGTTTGTGTCGGGTTGGTTGCCAGTTAGTGCATGTTTAAAAAACAACCCTGAATATTTAGCATATGTATAATTAATGTCTTAAAACCACTTTCAAATGGTAAGGTATTTACTTCAAAAGGTAACACATTTTACGTTACCAAAAAATATTTGGGAATGCACACTGGGAAGTGTTTTTGAGACTTTTTATGCATTAAAATTCAAATGCAAGCAAACAAGCAAAGTCACTGCCTAAAAAGAAAACAGAACACCAAGTTAACATTGTCTGTTAACAGTAGGTGCGTTCGAGCCCATGCTGCGCTGCGCAGACCGATCGTCGAGATTAGCCGAAAGTAGCCGGGGAGGAGCTGAAAACGGAGCCGTCAAGTCGGACACGTTGGGAATCTCGTTGCTTCCTGAAACATGACGTTTGCCTACTTTGTCGCAGATGAACTGGATTACATTTAATGTACCACATTAAAACCACATTACATTAAATTACTGACATTTTAGTTATTCCATAAAAAAATATTACTCAAATATGCAGCTGAATACTATAGTTGGTCTGTATGAAAAAAGGACAATAATAAACTTATGCACAAATCCAATAAAAATAATTTAAGGGAAAAAAATGTACTGCAGTCAAAAGATCGTAAACTATTTACGAAATGGTATGCAAATTGATTTGTTATGCAATTGTATGGCTTGAAGCACGAAACACACGTGATCATCGTCATGTGGTGAATGTGGCCAATCATGAGAAGCTGTGACGTCATCATATCCTGGCGCAGTCGCTCCTAAAACGCTGCTCTGGCTGAGTAAGCCGGCTGTTATCGAAACGCTCTCGCGTTACTTTGATGACACACGTGAACGTCACGTGACGTCAGCGCCGGTTCAAGTCGGACAGAATTTCTAACCGGCATGCACTACTTCAAGTCAGCCGCCGATCGGTCTGCGCAGCGCCGCATGAAGTCGAACGCACCTAATGTCTGTCACCCCCTTACGATATTATACCTCGTTGAAAGTCTCAAAAGACATTGACCATGAGCTAAAAAGTCCAGGCGTGTATGATCTTAAACAGGTCCTCAGATGAAAAGCCCTCTTTTCCCAGTTTTATTCCTATGAAACTTGTTTAAATCGGTTGCAAAATTGTCAAAACAAAGTTGAAAACACGTCAATCCAGGTTGAAAGCTCCTTGATTGCCCCCTGGAGACTGGATCTGGTATAGACCACGAATAGACAATCCCATATTCAAGTTAATAGGACACAAACCAAAATTTTTAATACTTTATATATGTAAATAACATTAAACTGCTGAGAGGATGAAAAGATACAATGAGATGGTAAAACACTACAAAGTGTAAACGAATAAAAACTGAATAAAAGGCAAAATTAAAACCAATTCATGAAAATAGGCTTGAACTTAAAGCCCAGGGAATAAAACAAAGTTTTGGACAGGATTTCTAAATTAAAATGAAGGTTGCTTGCCAGATGTCTGCGTGGGCCAAATACACCAGCTGTTCAGAATTAAGTAGTAATGACGTGACCCAAAGTTACTTAAGCATTGCCACAAAAACTGTATTAAAGGTAATTTATTAGAGCAATTTGTAAAGTAGTTTAAAAAAGGCCCCAGACATATCCCCTCTAAAGCACAAAGTATACTTTGGAGTTGAGTCTACGTCCAGTTTACAGCACAGCCTCTATCTTCGTTAAACGCAGAGATATTACATCGATAAAGCAAATTCTATTGAGGGACCCCAAATAGTACAATCAAATGATTTAAATACATATCAAATAATCTCTCTAAAATCAACAGTGAGCCAGTGAAGGAAAACTTTAAAGTGGACCGACTTTTTTTTTTTGTTACACCTCCCTCGATGGCTTCTGAGCATGTGCAGCCTCCTCCTTTCAGTTAGCAACCAGATGAAAAGAGAATACTGAACACAAAACTTACCACATCATGATCATGCCGTCTCAAAACCACAAAAGCATTCATTGTGAGCAGAGAACAATGGCCATTGAGAAAATGAAACCGCAAGCATCGCTGCTCCGAGTTCTACAGAATGAGTCTATTTTACACACAAACAGGTCACAAATAAACTCCCAGATCTTGTTCAGGGCAGAGATGTTCTTTAATTAACCCCGAGCCAGTTTTTTCCTGATTGTTAATAGAGTGGCATTGTAACATCTTTCTCATTTGTGCTCAACACGAGAAGCGAATATATTCTCAGCACTAGATGAATCATTCTCCACAGAGTTGGATGCAAACACAGTCAGTCCAGAGAGACAGCTATGTGAATAATTTAACCACCTGCAGCACTGTCTCCTGAGACCCAGCACGGTTTTGCTTGATATGAGAGATATGCATCAATACAAGTTAAAATTAGCAAATTTAATAGCGGATAAAATGCACAAATACCTGAACTGAAGGGGCATAGACGTTCTAAGGAATTGGAACCACATCACCAATTGTTCCAACAGGATGTGTCAAAAGATAAGGGTCATTAATAACTAATAACGGCGTAACAATTTATTGTTATTGGGGGATATCATTTATGATCTGAAGTGTATTTGATAGTGCCTCTAGTCACTTCTGTAACTTCTATTTACAAGTAGACAATTATCCTTTACTCACGATTTAAACGAGAACACAGGATTTGATACATTGATGCTGCCACCTAGTGGAATGGGTGATATAAAATGCTCCAACGCAAACCTAGCTTTCTAAGCGTTGTGGTCTCAAACCTTTTTAAAATGAATTTTATTCAAATGATGGTTCATTATATAAATTGTTGCAGCAGTTGATTCAAATATTGTGGTGCATTTCGTATCGTGAGCAGAGTGTGTGGTTACACCTCTACTAATTAAAACAGAGAATCTTCTCATTCGATAAGTGAGCTCAGATGTGGATCAGAAATGGATTAGTACAAAAATACAACACACCCAGAGAAATTCATTTCCAAACAGGAAGTTGAAAATAGCAAATAAAAAGTTACCCAGTTTCCCCCGCAATTACGTAACAGACAAGAACATTCTTAAATGTTAATAAACACATCCAAATCTCAGATATTTTCATAACAAAGGGTACAGTGGCCCTTTAATGCGAAACAGTTGACATTATAGTCATGTGTTTGATTGGTTGAATGGATTTGTTGCATGAAGGTCAAAAAAAAAACAAAAAAAACAAAAACCAATTACAAAAAACTTTGAATAGAGGCAAAAAAAACATTCCAAACTCACTAATGCCGCAGCTTCTCTAGCGTATTCCAGGAGGTGCCTTTCAAGCATGTTCTTCCTTTCATCTCAAACTCATTACCAATCATTCGATCACATCAAATCACTTTGAAAATCTTGACCAGCTTTCCAAATAATTAAGCTGAACCCCCCCCCCACCCCCACTCATCTGCATCTAAATCCATGCTTCTTGAGGTCCTGCATTATTAATGCAGCTTGTTCCAAAAAGAGCACAGCACTGGAATGCATGATGCACAATAGGGCTCACTATGAATAATTTATAAAAGCAAAATGAGTGCCATCACGTTTCATTTCTACAAAAAAAATATTACCTCTAGAGACGCACTTGCTACAAAATCTCAAATTAAAATATTTTGCTGCACTAGCGCTCTCTTGTGGACATTTCTGTAATTTATTATTTAAAGATAAAGTAAGAGAACATGTTATTTTGATGTGTATGGCATTTTTGCATCCTCATTTAAAACCTGAGCATTTACCAACCTCGCAATCATGTATTTGGAGCATTAGTGGGAAAGGGTGGAGGTGTGATGTCATACGTTTGGCCTTTGGAGCCTGTAAATGTTGACTTACCCTGGTCGATAGGGTGCTGTGGCAACTGACTCATCTGGCTGTGCACCACACCTGCATAATTCCGCAGAAATGCTTCTTCGTTTGGCGTCAGCTGCAAGGGCGAGGACAAAAAAAATGTCAAAGATTTCCAGCTAAAAGGGCATCTGAGAAAAGGTAAACCCAGGTAAGCTCTCAATCATCTGGTGCTCATCTGTCACTTACATTTGATCCCATTTTCTTGAGCATGAGCAGCACCCGCACCTTCTGCTGGATGTACATCTCCTCAGGAGACTTCCCAGGGGCTTCCTCTCGGTTCATCCCCCCTGCTCCTGACGCACCACTGAGCCGGCAAGAAAAAAAGAAGATTTAAATCCAAACAAAAATGTTATTGATACACCCAGATCCTTTACATTTAAGAGAAAATGGTGTACACAAAAAAAACAAATTTAATTTAAAACTCAAATGATGCACAGCATTCCCCTGAAGGCTCCAAGTTAAACATCATGACTGTGTTTGCGTGGGATCAAAATCTGAATACTTCAGATCATGGAGCCGGTTGACAGCTTCACAAATGGCCTTCGTGCATATTTTATGGAAGATCTAAACCGGCTCCCAGCTTCTCCACATCTTGCTCACTTCCTAATGGCCCATTTTCAAAACACCACTCAGTGTGAAACATTTAAAGAAAGGAAAAAAGAGCATTAATCTCAGAAACCACAAGGTTCAAGGTCTGTATTCAGGCATGGCTTATTCTGTGTTCTTTGATGCTGCAAATATAAAACTCATCTAATCCCCAGTAAACATTGACAAAATGGTGTGACGCCATTCAATATGCGGCGATTGTAACTATTGGAGATGACTTGTGGGCGTGTCCTGTAACAAGAGACATGCATCGACAAATGAAAGGCCATTTTTTGTCAGCTACATTTAATAGGTGAGGCGTCTTCCATGATTCCTGCGCATCCCATGGGTTTGCAGACAAACTTCAATTTTTGCTAGGTAAGGTGAAAGTGGAAACACCCACAAAAAGGATCCACCAACCAAAGGAGACTAAAAGCGAAAAGTCGTAAATCCAACTTTAGTCACGGAGTTAGGCAAGGAAAGTCGCTGTGTTCCTGGATTTCTACAAAGCGACCGTGGGACCATGAGAAACTAGTCAGACAAAGTTCTCAGTCAAGAGCATGATGGTAGAAAGAGAAAAAGATTGAACTCTTTGTTGGGAATTCACAAGGTATTATCAGGTTTTGGAGGCATCCAGTCACTGCACGCGGACAACTCTGTGAATGACCTTGAAGATTCTCTCCAAAGCCCAGCCTTGAAACATATCGAACATCTTAAGAGACTTCCCAACCCTTCCAAAATACATGTTTTATATTTTTTAAATGTCATGCGAGATACTTAGAATGTCATCGGCCAGAGAAAACACACATTGGACGACTTCTACTTAACCAAAATTTCTAATGGCTGTGTTCTCTGGCCTAAAGTGGTACAGCTGCCAAAATAACGAACCCAGTCACAAGCTCATCAGTCACCAAAGAGCCTTGGCATCAAAAGAGCTTCATATTGAATAAAGCATGCACTTTATTCTGCTGCGTCTCGCTGGCAGCCACAGGGGGAAGAGGAGCGCTCACAGATGAAAGACTTGAGAGGGACCGGAGCGTCAGTTTGGCAGCTCTGTGACACCCGGCACACCTTCGGGGGGGCTCACTCTCCCTCTCCTGCTTTTGATCATGTCTGTCCTTCCTGCTGGAAATGAGACAAGCCATGCAGGCAGACAGGCAGCGGGCAGACTTATTCAGTCAGTGCAGCTCAAACAGCCAAGTGAAGCCTTTACTGAATAATAACCTCATGCCAACCTTCCACACTACGGCAGGAATCTTCCAGTGCCTGAGATTCATAGCTGACCAATCACTAAACTCAAAAAGAATGGATAAACCAATTATAGTCAGGGTTCCCAACAGTGGGATACTGTGAGAATGTCCTTTTTACAATAATATATAAAAAGGCACAATAATTGAGTTTATTTTACTACATAGCCAAGTCTTCTAAAGGTACGTCTCTTAATTGATTCTTATTTAATCGGAAACACGATACCATTAACACGTACGCTTGGAACTCAATGCTAGCACAATGTGATGCAAATTTGTTCATCTATAAATTCAAGAACACACATTCCCCAAAAGATGAGCCTAATATTTTAAGCATAACAAATACAATGTTTAGCATGCATCCAAGGAGAGACCACTAATGCTGCAACACGATGTCATACACACGTAATAACCATGCACCTTAACCGTAAAAGTCCACCTGCACAGGGAATGCACAGGATGTGGCCATGTCCATGACATCATCACACTACAGTCTGCAGCGAAGACTATTTATACAAGGGAGGCCCTTTGAGTTGCTGTTGAGTGGTTAATTTGCCTGTAACAGCAGCAAATAAATGATCTTGTTGGATCTTGCCTGCAGTAATAGCGTTCTCATTATTTTACTTCTCCAGCCATTGTGATCATGGCTTTTTCAAACTCAGTTAATCCAATTAAAAATGAAAAATAAAAATGGAGACCCATCTTTTGCACGTGCTGACCAAAAGACTTATGTGGACCAAAGGAATCCATATGTCTGCAATGTCTTGAAATGAAACTTGGTTTATTTTATGAAAAACACGATCTAAGTTGAATGCACAATGCCCCCGAGTGTTCAGGAGAAGGCTTTTTTGTTTGTTCTATAATAATAAGTTTCACTTATCTCTATACATTTGGTCTTGCAGGACTCCCTGAACCATGGTCAAAAATGCTGCCTTTTGCAAATGCATTATTATATCTTATCCAGATGTTACTCAAATGGTATCTTAGATTTAAAAATGATACCTTTTGAAAGCTTTAGTCTATGTGATCCGGTAACCTAACTTTCTATGTCATCGTTGCCTTAAATCGACCAAAACACAACAACTTGAGAACTGTTCCACCAAATTGCGAACGTTTAGGGTTTACCAGAAACGGCACTTCTTGTCTCGGCCCTGGTTTGTACTTATATTTCCCCTTTCCATATGTCTGTCTAAGTGTGCACAAAAATCTCCCGACAACCTTGGCCTTTAGTCCTACTGAGCAGTTCCCATAGCTTGTCCATGTTACCCCAGGGGCATAGGTCAAACAATAAATGATTAGAAAAATTAACCCTTTTTTCCAAACCCTACATGATATTAAGTATCGATCAATCCATTTTCTTCTGCTTATACCCGAATAAAGTCCCTCTAGTCTTCCATTTTTCAAACCCACAGAGGCAATGGGGAGAATATGCAAACGTTTACCCACTGGTCTCAAATGGGTTGCCTTCTGCTTGAGAGCCAGCTGTGCTACCTACAGCGTCACCATGCTTGCCTTTAGTACAATTAGAGTCTGGTGAGGTTTTATTGCCATAATCTGGTGAAATTTTGGAAGACATCTTCACATTGGAAAGGTCAGGACATCTGAAGATGTGTCAGTGGGGTGAACGGCTAAAAATAGCACACCTTTCCACTGGCTCAGACAAGTTGGATTTCGCCGTTTAATAAAAAGCTGAATAAGTATCAGAGAGCGTATAAAAATATTAAGCTAAATAATCTTGTAACTGTGCTCATAATCATCTCATGCGCAATTGAACACCAAGTTCATCAATATCCATGTAGGGTAGGTGCTGAAGCTCCACCGTACAGATAGCAGATCTATTTATAGACTCATCAAGTCATTTGAATCTTCACAAACAGCATGTAGAGAATTTATGTCATAAATATAATCATTTATGATTAGTAAATCTGGTGATTTAGTCAAGTCTGACCAGATACGAAATGGCGACCAAAAATCTCAGTTTCTGTCGTTGACTGGATGTTTCAACCCCTATAATCCTATCGTTTTATTGGATCACCTTGTTTTTCCTAATCAGCCATGTAAACTTCTTTCTGGAGATAGGGCAGAAAGAAAGGGGGAAGAGTGGGTGCCAAACTACACCATGGGGGGCTGGGATCCCCAACATCATCATCAAAAAAATAGATGTGCTGAAGCTAGGCTTGGCGGGAGGCCTGAGCGCATGCATACGCTTGTAGCTCAGAGGCTCCCGAGGATGTCCCAGAATTCCCTCAGAGGAAAATATGCTCTGGCTCCGGGTTTAAGTGCCCACTGCAGGCAGAGAGCCAGTTTCAGAGGCGATTTTGAGTCACATTGGAGCTGACAGATGTGCTCTGTATTCACAATGAGTTCTGGGTGTGGAGGGACTATAAATAGATCATTATGCATGAAGACATGATAATATTGCACAAGTGATAGATTTTTAATGAGAGGTTATAGAAGAATAAAATGGTATGAATATGAAATCAAAACAAGCAAATACACACAAAAACTTTCGTTGTTTTTAGACGTAAATTCATCAAATATAAAGTAAACTGGCAACGGCGATGGAAACATATCTGTGTATACTATTCATAACTGCAGATTCGTGATAAATAAGGCATGAAAGTCAACAGAGCAACGTGAATTTCGCTTAATTTAAATTGTTAGAATTTTTTTAATTATAATACATCTAAGGTATTTTAAAAGTGGTGAGTTTTACAGATTGGAACCACATCTCCCCTCTTCCAGTAGTAAAACCTGCAAATATGTTTTCTTGTAAGCATTTAAACAAATAGCGTCCACAAAACACAAAATTCTCCATTGTTTAATTGAGAAAAGTTTGCATGTGTTAGTCGCAAGAGGACTTTTAACAAGAAACCTGGAAAACAGGGCTGTAACAAAGCCCTGAATGAAGTTCCCACAATCCCCATTCACACATTAGCTCGCTAGCAACCGAAAAAACAATCCCGGTTCAATTCGCCTCTCGTTTTGGGGCGTGATCCTCACATGCTTTCTAAAACGGAGCGGTTTGAAGCTTACCTCTCCTGGTCCAGGGTTCTGTCGTTTTTGTGATATTTGAGGGCTGTGTTTGTGTATAAAGAAGCGTCCTGTTCCGGGGTCACATCCCTACAGTCTGGTAGCGCCGGAGTGACTCAAGAGCGCAAACGCGCCGCCGCGGATTCAGTTCCTGCCAGAGCACTAAGCGTCTATCGCCAGCAGAGGGCGCTGTTGCACTGCAAGGCTCAGGGATCACCAACAATTTCCAGGAGTCGGAGAATAAGCGAGAAAGATTTTTAGCTACATTTTTGCGATTTTTTGGGAAGTCGTGTTTATTTATAGCACATTTATGTTCCCCCTAGAGTGTTTTTGGTGTTATTAAAAAAAATGGGCAGGAAATCTGAATGTTTCCCAGATAATGTAAACGTATGAGCACAACTGTACAACAAGAAGTCAACATATCAGTACTGTATTCAGTTATGATAAAAATGCATCGTTTTGGGGAAATTGTTACATAAAGATGCCAAAATGTTACTTTCATTTCTTTTAATTTGTTGGCAAGAGATCTTCAGAAGTTTTGGCTGAATTGGTTTAATAAAATTACAACAAAAAAATCGATCAGAATTGGATTATTTGGCATGATGTAATTAATTAGTTTTGAGTAAATAAATAAATAAAACATCTATATCTATCTATCTATCTATCTATCTATCTATCTATCTATCTATCTATCTATCTATCTATCTATCCTATCTATCTATCTATCTATCTATCTATCTATCTATCTATCTGTCTATCTATCTATCTATCTATCTATCTATCTATCTATCTATCTATCTATCTATCTATCTATCTATCTATCTATCTATCTATCTATCTATCTATCTATCTATCTATCTATCTATCTATCTATCTATCTATCTATATATATATATATATATATATATATATATATATATATATATATGTAGGACCTGAAAAGGACTAGCGAGAATTTCCCCACTCACCCAACAAAATAGATTAAAAATAAATAAATACAAAAAGAAATCTAGATGGAAGCACTTTTGGATTCATTAATTTATGGAAAAATTAGTTTAATAGTACAATGACAAACATACGCTTGATAAACGTTTCAGACTTTCACATTGTAAAGCTGTTAAATAGAAAACAATGATTGCTTGGGAAAACCAGAACTTGGTTAGTAGCTCGACAGCCGACCAAATGAGAACCATATGCTAAAATCCATTAAATGCTATGAGAACTGTCTTGATACTACAAAAATACACAACCAATCTCGACTTTTGTACCGATTTAACTTCAAAACACTAAAATTCCAATTCTGCATAACATTCTACCCACTGAAATTAAAGCAGGTGATTCTGGAAGGGAATATTCAAGCTTCGCTGACTTTAAAATGGAAATAAGCACACATTTAAAAGACCTAGGTAGCCAACAAAACAATCACGGTTCATTTTGCCCTGATTTACACTGCATTATAGAAGGTACACATCCTTTTGATTGCACAAGAAGCAAAATCTTTGGACACATTTTGATAATGGCTTGTGTCTCACCCCTTAAAGGCACGGAAACCCCACAAATATTTAAGGGTTATTTCTCTACATAGCCATAGAAAACATCATCTCATGTACACTATACATACAAAGGCTTTCCTGATTAACAATAATCTCATTATTTACATAATTCAAATGAACAAAAAGCATTACACAATATCATACACCCAATATATATAATGTAAATACATACATTCATGTAAACAGAGAAAATTGAATCCTGAAATTAAATTGTAAACCATGAAACAGAAAAGTCACTTAGTCTTTCTTTAACACAAGACTTCCCAAAACAAATCCATGTGTGGCACGCTGATAGTTTCCCGGTGCTTTATGTTCCAAAAATCCTCTTTTCAAGCACTTTTTTTATCATATTACACTAGAGATGTAAACATTGACTAAATATCCCCCGCGAAGGCAACATCCAGGAGCTCCTTCTGTTCATTTCTTGGCATAACAGTACAAATCAATAAAGGACAGCAGTGCAACATATACTGTACAGAGTCCAAAGCTGCAATGGTTTCAGTGCATCTCCGTGATCGAGCGACCTTTATCTGTTATCTTTGGCAAAAGCATGCATCATCCAGTTCACCTTGGTCTTCCAGCTCTCTCGAAGAGCTTCGTTAAATTTCACTTTGAAGTTCTTTAGAGCTTCCTCCTCAGATTTTCCCAGTGCCAAAGAGTCCTGCAAGGAAAAATAGACCTTATTACATATATTCAGCATCTGTATGAAAATAAATAACATGATTTTTCACACATTTTACTCATTATTGAGGAACTATGTGCTATTACTTTTAGTACAGCTCCGATATTTTGCATATTTTTTATACATTTCTAAGTGTACATTTTCCCATTTATACATTGATAGCTAAATACAGTGTTTCCCCTACCATTTCATAAAGGGGTGATGCACCCCAGTAAAAGTGGCACCCCCCCCCACAGAAACTTTAAATAGAAATATTTCTCGATGCACTAATTATGTCTATCTACTTTATAATTGGATTAAATGCTCAAACACCCGGAAACCACAACTCAGAAGCACCACTCACTCCCTCTCCTGCTCTCATAGACCTTTGTTTGACCAAGACCTGGTTTGACAACGGAAGTGGTAAAACTCAGCTGTGAATTTATAGATCACAACTAATCATACAATTATAAAAGATATAATGTGTAGCATGCAGCAACACCAGTTACCATCCCTCATGCATTATTATTATTATTATTACTTTGATGTGTGTTTGGAGGACCTAAGGAAAAACATTGGGGTACCGCTACTTAAACCTTTTTAAAATTATTTCAGTACCACCCCAGAAACCATTATCTGTGCAACCATTATAATTAAATTTTTTTTTTTTTACTTTATATTATTTTTTTTCCGTTATATTAACCAATAACTCCACAACAAACCTGAAATTCTACAAAAACATAAAATTTTTACTGCAAAAATCTGCAAAATTGAGAACAAACTGTTTCTTTGTTTTATGACAAAGTAAAAATACATAAATCCCCTAAAAAAGCAAAGACAAGGTAAAAACAAAATTGTATTAAAACAGGCAAAACCTTCCTAAACCATATACACTGTTCCAAGCACTTAGACTTTGCACTCCCAAGGGTTTTCCCTTGTTTTTCCACTAGATGATCATGCTTTTTCTCACATTTTAATTCGTATTTCCTTCAAATTATGTGTCAAAACTCTTGTAATGTTTGATTAAAACATAAAAAGTTAAAGCTAATTACATTTTTGATACCTACACTTTGAAATCAAAACTAAACAATATGAATTCCTACTTAATTCAAAACAGCTGATATGATTGGCACACGCACCAATGTGTGCAGAGACTTCTAAGGCTTAAATGATCCTGCAGTTTTCTTTTTAGACATTTCATAATTGTAAATCACTAAAGAGACACAAAATATGCAAAGAATTGAAAGGTTTGGGTCTGACTGAACAGTCTTTACCTTGAGGTACTGAATGTCTTTGGAGGAGCTGAGCTCCGGCAGCCCTGCAGCTTTCATCAAAACAAACAGATTCACAAACAGAGTCCCATTCCTGCAGAGGATCTTGTAGGCCTGTTCACAGCACTCGCGAAACCTGCCCAACATAAGCGCTCTTTCATCATCCATGACTTTTACAATGTTTCCATCAATGCTTTGTGAAATTCCACTTTTTTATACTTCCCAATTGATGTTAAAAAGAAAGATAATTTTACTGACCATAATATTTTAAACAATAGTGTAGTGTTCGTCAGGTTCACTCTCTTAAATCATTTGGGCTTATTTCTTATAAATATTCAAGTCATAGTTCCTTCAACTCTATTGAGATTCCAGTTCTGAACACACAGAAACATCCCCACAGCATCATAGCCCTACAACCATGTTTCACTGTAGCAGGAGTTGAAAGTTCCTCTCTTCAAAAATACTTTTGTCCAAAGAACATGTTTCCAGTCTGGCACTTATTCGGGTGACTTTAGAAACTACCTGACTCAATCTGTCTTGTTCTCCACTGTCCCGGTCTCTTTAAATGTCTTGATGATGCTTCATGCTGCAGTACCTGACCAACGGCTTTGATAAACCTCTTTATGAGAATTAACAATTATTTATCTCAAGTTTAAACTAATCTTTCTGTCTGTGAAATGATTGCAGTGCATTATATTCTTTACTATTGTTTTACAAGATGCTAATCCTCAGCTTAATGTGGAATTTTAATGCTTAACTACCTTAATTATGCAAACCAGGTTCCAATAGCAAGATATTGGAAAGCAGTGTTTTATTTTAGACAATCAAAGTCATCCTTTGTTAACAGGAAATGTCTTGACCTCTTGACCTCAGCAGTTTTTTTGTTTTTTTTTGCAGTTTGTTAAAATCTTTGTTTTAAGCAACAAGAAATGAAGACTTTCTCTAGAATACAAAATAGTAAATAAAGTCAATATTGTTTCCTTGATGTGTTAAACATCACTTAGATTATATTTTTTAACAGGGGCTTCAGCTTGGTTCATTTAGTCAATCCTAAAAGATTCTAGTGGTTTGTGTTTTCGGACAGCCATGTCAGTGTTTATATGGTGACTTTGAGGCCAGGTTTGGTATCAGGTTTGGCTCAGAGCAACACTTTTTAGTGAATAAAAAAGCAGTTGCTGGGAAAAGGGACATAACCACATGATGAAAAATCCCTAGCCTGAACAAAGAGTACAATTCATTTTTGAGCTACACATTTACAAAAAGTACACTGACCTTTCAAATTTCTCATTGTTGTTGGTAAGACCCTCCTGAATAACGTGGACGAAATCATAGGTCAAGATGAAAGGCACACGTTCTCTGTTGATCCCAAATTTGCTCTTGAAATTCCCCAAAAAGTGCCCAAAGTCTATATGGAATAGCTGTAAACAACATTCAAAATATAAAAAACTGGTATAAATCTTCAGTTGTAAAGAATAAAGGAAACACAAACCTGGGATTTTATTCATTCAAATCAAATCTTACATATATATCAAACTATGTAATTCAAAATTAAAATAAGTTAAATCCCATTTTTTTTATGTTAAACATTTTTACACTTGTAAAAATATTAAAAGTGGTCAAATGTACTCAGAAACAACCTGAATTGTGTAAAAACCTCCACCCTCATCATAGCAGTTGGAGTTAGAGGAACATACAATATTTTCCGAATAACTTAATTAGTTTCAGCTCAAACTGCTGCTTTTGTATTATAAAGTTTGTTTAAAAAGCTAAGTTTAACTTACACGTACACACAAAAAAAAAACAAATGGCAGGGATAACTTGACATAGAGTTTTTTTCAAGCTTTCTAACTGTGTTTGTTTAAATACATTTTAAATACATTACATCTGTTTCTTTAACTACTCGATCAAAGTAAACAGGAACTCATCCAAATAGGATGTTTAATATTTCCTATAAAGTTGTTCTCATGAGAATGCAAATTTTGCTTGTTTTTTAAGTAAAAAAGGGACTTTGCAGATGAGACCTTGAGACTTGTTTGTCTCTATATTGGAATATATATCTTGGAGGCTTGTGAAAGATTATAAACCCAGTGGTTAATTTGAAAGGAAAGAAGAGGTTTTGGTCAAACCCTGAGCTTAAAGCAGTGGTCCAACGGTTAGATGCCAGGGGCCACCTTATGATTATTCCAGAGCAAGGATGGGACTCACCTGCCCTGTCTCCCTGATCATGATATTGTCACTGTGACGGTCTCCAATTCCCAAAACATACGTGGCCACACAGTATCCTGCACAAGAAAGGGTAAACTCCTCGATTGCATGGGCCAGTCTATCCCTGAACACAGGAAGAGAAATCACGTATTTAACAAACCATCTACATCCTGTCAACATTCCAGCAGACAATTGCATACATAAAAAAAGCTTAAACTGAATTCACGTTTTCTCTCCAGAGGCATTCATCATGAATATGCAGTGTGAGTGTCTTTCCATAGCACTTCGGATGAAAGTTTGTCTTTATCACATTAAGCTGTGACATCACTCTGATTTTAGCTATTTTCAGACAAATTAGGTTGTCGCATCTCTTTATTCTGCTGGTTTGGCTAATCATGTAATAAAGGTGGCATAAAGAGAAGTGACCATCAGATCAAGTGACTGTTTATTTCAAGTACTAAAAGGGTACAAAACAAGCCTTTCGTGGACATTTGAAAGTATAACTGAACAACCATTAGACAGAGTCAGATGAGAACCCACTGTAAAAGGATGTTTAAAAGAGCATCTCCAAAACTGTATATGTCCCAGAAAAATCATAGAAACCTGGTTGAAAAACGTCTGTGATGGAAGCGGACCTTCGAGCCGGAGCTTGACATCAAGGCTCTGCCTGCAATTGATTCTGAGCATGTGCAGACTCCTGCTAGCATCTGTTTTTCGCCACGTGGCAAGTGTAATAGATTTTTAAAATGTTAAACAATAGCGTCTCATTAGTTGTGTTATACCACCATCTAGTGGTCATTTGGAGACATAGAATAGCATGTATTTCTTTAACTGTAGATGTTTAGTTCTTAAATCCACTTATTATTCTTCTTATACTATAATTTTATTAAGACTTATATACTTATTACATTTTAGTGTTTTATTAGTTGAAGGTAATGCTATACAGGTTTTTTGTTGAGAGGTAGGAGTAGAAAACCTCCTAGTAGTGACCACGCACTCTCTCTCTCTTCAGGCGTTCTTCTTCCACGCTCTCATGATAGCACATGCGTAAGATGCATTGATTGTGTTTAATATCCTTATAATAAATAGCTGTCGTTGCTGTGTTCCTTCCAAACTATTTGTAGTGTTTATTATCAATAGAGAAGGTATTTTATTACCATAACACAAGGTATAAAATATAAACCGTTTCACACTTTTCCTTTTAGTTTTTTTGCACTCTATACATTGCCTAGGCATTCTACGGAATGCTGGATTCTGCACTTTGCCAGTAACAGAAATATCCTCAGGGGTATAATGTATATTGATAACTGACATGCCCTTTACACAATGCCACTCTAGTGTCAGAAGTTCAAGCACTTCAGGAGGAGGTTTATGAAAAAACAGGTTACTAGAGGTGGAATCATATGGTTGCTCTTTATCTCAGTCCTCAAATCATCACCAAAATGGAGCATAAATGCTTCAACACACTTAGTACCCCCATGAGCTCTGTGTAAACAATTGCTGATGCGAAAGCTTCAAATGACCCAAAACCACCCTAGACCTTCTCAAAATTTCCTTCTTAACAAATTCTGCAACTTGTTATAGAACCCAGAAAAGACATGCTGCAAAAAATGCTCTACAACTAAAACGAGAATATTATAAAACATTGGCTTCAATGAAACTCAAAGTCAAACGAATCCTGAAAGTTCAGAGAGACCCTCGGCACAGAGAGTTCACCACTCACCCCGGGTTCTTTGACTTGAGCCAGTTGAGAAGCGCATCCTTGTTGAAGGCAGCGGTGGCTGCGTTGTTGCTGTTGTTTCTCTGGATGTTGGCTATAGTGTCTGAGTTCTTCACCACCTCGATGAGACCTGTTTTATTTCCGGTTGAAAGGCATCCATAGGGTTGCATTCTGGGAATATTTAGATTTATAAGTAAACTTAAAAAAATGCTTAGTACATCATTATTCAATTGTACATTGCCTTTATATTCTTCACAACAGAGGTCTCATCATGTCGTAGGGGAAGTTCTAGGAAGTTGTAAGAGAAACAAGCTTAGTTGCTGTGAAAGGAAGGGGAGGGCTTTGCTAGCTGCTAGCTTTGAGTTACAGAGAGAGCTCCTGTCAAAACTCTTCACAGCATCTTTTAAGGTCTCTTTTTTTCTCAAACCACTGTGGAGTGATGGAAGCGGTCCTTCGAGCCGGAGCTTAACATCAAGGCACTGACCGCAATTGCTTCTGAGCATGTGCAGACTCCTGCTTGCCATCATGTTAGTATCTGTTTTTGCTTAAAATGGGCAAATGTCCAGAGGTTGTGATCCATATTTTTACAGATCAAATCTGTCTAGGCAGATGGACTCATAAATTTCACTCAAACCCCAGCTCTAGCTAGCGCTAATAGGAACTAAGATGAAAGATTTCTTAATAATATCCCATTTGAAATAAAATGTAATCAACATAATAATTCAAACAACATTTATTTGTTCATAAAGTTATTATTCCAAATTACTATTTTGTTATTTGTCTTTTACTTGGACAAAAATGCATCTCGTGCATGACCGTACCTGCTGGCTCCCCCATAGCAACAAACCAGTTTACCATAACAACCACTTGGCACATTTCTATCTAAGCTTTGAAAGAGTAGAGATAAGGGAGTGTGTTTATTTCACTTATTGTGACAAGGGGAACATAATATGGTGATACTTAGCCCCCCATAGCAACCAAAATGCTACCTTAGCAACCATTCCACTCCAAAAAAATACTTTTAAACTGCACTTTTACAAGCTAACATTACAGTTTGTGTACAAATTTTAGCCATCTAGTTCATTATATTAATTATTTGAAGGATTTAAACTTTATAAAACGATTCAGCTTGATAAGCACTAGCAAACTGCACAAACCTGAGGTCAAGACCTTCGGTTTTCCATAAAACATCCATTAGCTGAATCATTTGAAGGGTGAGCATATCCTGTCTCAGGTCTACCAACAAGAAGAAAAGGGTTAGATTCTCTGTCAACTGGCAATTTCTGCAAGCACAAACAAGAAAGGAGCTCTGTGCTAATGTCAGTTAGCATCAGAATGTGTCCATACCATCACCGTTCTTGAAAATGATGCCCACAGTGTCGTATTTGTTCTTGTACATCAGCCACAGAGGTTTCATCTTCGAGTCCATGAACTTGCACTTGTCTGCACTGAAATGAAAACATAAAAAAGACTCCTACAGCATAAATAAATACGACGAATGATACTTTACTTGAAAATAGCTTTACAAAATCATTCACTATAAAAAAGGACAGTAAAACTGAAAATCTTTCACAAATATTTTGGAAAATGAAACGTGAATGGTACCCGAGCTCAGACAAAATGATGCTTGGGTTGAGAGGGGAAACGATTCCTGAAAGCGCCCCCATGTAGTTGTCCTGCTTAATGCACACTTTCATTTCCTCTATAGTCTGTACTCTAGAGGCCTTCAGACTGGCTGACTTCACAAAGTCATTGAGAGCCTTCATCTTGTTCAGAGCCTCGTTCTGCAAGAGACAGAATGAATATATTGTACACAGTGTCATACAAGACAATTGGGAAATATCTAAAAGAATTGAGTGAAGGCCATTTTCAGCCGCATTCAGCTATTAACAATGAATTGCAGTCTCCTTTGATTATACATTTATGCATTTGGCAGACGCTTTTATCCAAAGCGACTTACATTTTGAATGAACATTTTTTTTCAGTCAGTTCTTGCTTTCCCTGGGATTTGATCCCACAACCTTTGCGATGTTAGCGCAATGCTCTACCAACTGAGCCACAGGAAAGCTGTGACAACATTGTAGACAACATTGCAAACCGTAAGGCCAATGTTCACTCAGGAGAGAATAGGTGGCAGTCCAGAGCCAGTTGATTTTGTCTGCAATTTCAATAATATTGCACCATTTATTTCCTATACCTAATAAAGTGGCCAGAAAGTGTATTTAATTTGGCGAAACAGTGGTGCAAAACCCCTACTTCAGATGAATAGACGACTCCCTTTATGAATAAATGTGAGAGTAAATGGTGAGGGAATGCACCCCCGTGAGCAGCGTTTTGCCCAGTGTGAGCTGGATGTTTGCACCAGTATACCCAGCAATAAGAGAATACGCAGTGTAAAGGATTTCCACTCAAGAGCCACTTTATATGTATAAATAAGCATTAAATTGCTTCAGGAATACATTTTATTACTAACCAAACACTATTCTTATTGTAATTTCAAGCTAAAACATTAAAATATTGATAAAATCCACATAAAACACAGCATTTATAAATAGCATTTATTCCTTGTATCCAGTCTCTGATGCTACACCATAAAATATGAAGATTAGAATCTTTTAAAAAGAACCTTACTTTTGCATTGATATGTAAGTCCATATAGAACTTTGTTTCAAATACATTTGTTTACACAAATATCTATACTTTCTTAAAAAGAACATTTTAATCATCGCACCCTTATTTTACTCATCCCTGTTTCCCTAACTCACAACCCCTCCTGAAAAAACTGGGGAATTTACATTAGTCAGTTTTTCAGCAGGAAGTTGCATCCCTTGGATCATATTTGATCTTGGAGCCTCATTTAAAAAATACTTTCCTGTTACTCAAATAATTTTTAGAGAGTTCATTAGTTTAGTGTACAAGTGCACATATTTGGTAAATAATTTGCATCATTTCCTGGTTCTATATTCTATAGACCATGTGGCTATTTAGCATATATTTGCTAATTCTAAATTCAAATGCTAAAAACTCAGTTTTGTTACTTAAATAAAGAATAACAAGAAGGTTAGTAACAAGATAAACAGCATCCATCTTTTGATTATAAATCTAAATCTAAAACTTTATTTACTTAAGATGGATCCATACCCATTTTGAAATCAATTTAACATTTTTTTAAAAGTTACAACAAGCAAGTGGCACCCATTTGGTGGAATGGCTATCCAAGAATTGACAAACAATGTTAAAATGCCTAAACAAACATCTCTTAAAAGAAAAGACACAACACAACAGAATGAGTCACGGAATAAAAGCGCCTGAAAACTAACCCCAAAGTTGAGTGGTTCATCTCAGGTCACTAAAGCACCAGCTCATGTGCACCAGAGGTTAAGGTGCCAAAATAACAACTCAACACCTACTCACACAATAAATAAGTGCAACAAACCTGTTTCATCAAGCACTTAATGTGATGGATGCTCCCACGGCAGTACGCCTCCAGGATCAACCCAAATCTTAAGCTTACTGAGGACACATGCATTTCTGACCTTTGGAGAAAGAAAACACTGGTCATTATGAGGATTGAGTGGCCTTCAAAAAAGTTCTCCAAGGGATTCCTACCTGAGATGCCAAAACAAAAAGTGACCTATTTTCTTGTTGGCCAGAGCTCGTTCCAGCAGGAAACTGGTCAGATGACAATCCAGGTAGGATTCGTATTTTAGAACCTGAACCAGCTGTAGGAGGTACTGAAAGAGCTCAGAATCACTGATGAGACAAAAAAGAACATTCTATTACAGAAAAAGGCATGTGCATTCCATGTTGAAATATGACAGATCATGTGAATAAAGATTCAACCATTTCTGACTGTTCAGTAAATAAATAAATGTTGATTAGTTACACTGTTGGTGGTACGTTTGTATTGCTGTGAAACTCAGTTACGCACAAGTTGAAAATACAGCTATGTGACATCATACAAGCCACTCATTGGCCACATAAGTCATTGTGTGTGCTTGCTCAACTGGTTTTTGATTGGTTAGAATGAAGTAAACACACGGAAGTAAACAACAGAATGCCTGAAAACCAAAAAGGACTGACTTTGCTGCTTGATTTTGACCCTTGGAATCTTTTACTAAGTAATTTGTGTTAATTGCTTACGATGCACATTGCAAACGATGCTCAGAGTACAAACTACTTCTAGTTTGACCATGAGCTGAATGCAAGCAACTACGGTGGCTGTATTCGTTCAAAAAGCATGTTTTGGTGCCTTCAATTGTTTTTAGTTTGGATCAGAGTTCAATTATGTTCAAACCACTCTAGAGTTTGTCTGGATTCGTACCGAGACCTCCTCCTTCTGCAGGTATTGGATCACTTATTTTGTCTTATTTATTGGAATAAACACCAGTTTGATTGAATCGAACAAAACAAGTCAGGTGTGAAAGCAGAAAACTTCTACTTTGAAAATCAAATGAATCAAAAAGGGGAGGTTTTGCAGCTCTCTTTAGTGTAGATAAAAGAGACAGAGCCCTGACTCACTGCAGCTTCCTGAGACAGCGGATGGTGAAAGAGCGAACGTGGGGGTCAGGGAAACTGTAGTCCAGAAGCTCCAGAGCATGTAGAACTGACAAATCAGGCCATCTCTGAAGCAAACCAACCATCTGGGGAAAGAGCAAAAGCCACTGAGTGGAAGATTACAACAGCGTCTCTGCCAAAACCACCAAGAAATTTAGCAAGGAAAGACAATTTGAAAAGACTGCTTATCTATAATGATCTTTATCATTTTGTTGCCATTTTTAGCCTTAAACTAGACAGTATTTAGACAGGAAGATATGTGGGTAGAGACAGCTTTGGGAATCGATCCCGGGTCGCCCTGTATATGTCTGGTGGACCGTCCACTGGCTGGACGATATTTATCATTTTTATTCCAAATAATCTTATGTATTATGTGACATTTTTCCATTTCCAAAATCCAAAGTTTTGTGCAACAACGCGCCCCGAGTGTCAAGCGGAGCCCACACATCTGTCTGGTTTCCAATGAAAAATGACCAATGAAAGCTGGCTTTTTTGATGACATGAGTAGAGCGTAACAGAGCCACTCTGTGGCGCTCACAAAGTCACAAAATCCTGCTTTCACCACACTTTTGTCATGCAGCTCCCTGTGATCAGCCACCAACAGGATAAACCACTCGACATCCAGGATTTCTTCAATGTTATCTTCTCTGTCGTCATCGTTTTCTTTCCTGTTTTCCCATGTGGTGCACAGTGCATCTGTTGTACCACAAACGCCATCTTCAGTCAGGGAGCGTCATTACATCAAAATCGCACAAATGTTTCGTAAGAATCTCAATTCGGTCTAGTGTTTAGAGGCCTTTACTTTTTACAAAATCACTATATTAAGGGACTTATTGCTCCCTAGAAGATTCCAGCTGTTCACCTCCATATTCTATGTTTACGGCACCACATTCTCCTAAATGGCAGCATGATCTCACCTGAGCCACGTCCTCGTGTTTGTTCCACTTAGTGATCAGCAGTAGTTTGGAAAGACTCTCTGGGTAGAGCTCCCTCACCTCCTCTCGCAGCTTCCACATCAACTCCTTCTCATCTTCGAAGATTTCTGTGTGATTCTTATTGTCTGCGATCTCCTTCAACTTTTGGTGCTAAAACCAGTCACATTTGTCCTTGATTAATGCCTTAAATGTTTTAAACCAAGGTTCTGAAAACACACTCACATATAATGCAGCCTTTGAAAACCCAGCCTTTACTCTGGGTAGATATTTGTATAGAGCAGAAATCAGTTTGTTGGTTGAAGGCGTTCTCAATGTTGAGAAATAGAGGAAGGTGCTTATCCATCATGCAATACCATATGATTGGTCCCAAATGTGTTCTGCAGGACAATAATCTTAAACATACAGCCAAAGCCAATAGGAACTAGCTTCATCATAAAAGAAGAACATTTTCAATTATTATAAAGTGGATAAACGTGTGTTTTTTGGTGTGATTGACAGCTGTGGTTGCTGTTTAGAAGAGAGTCTAATAAAACAACACTGCCCTGTTCTTCTTGCAATCACTTCAGGGCTTGTGCAGCCTTCTTCTGCCAAACATGCTTGGCACCTTAAGTGCTGCAGGTCAAATGTTGTAGCCAAACTCACAGTGGAGGAACCAAATAGATTTCATCGGTGGTGAGGAGTAACAAAGTAAATGTAATTTGTTAGTGAACTTAAGTAGATTTTTCAAGTATCTGTATTTTACTCAAGACTTTTTACTTTAACATCACTACATTTTAAAGTCAAATATCTTACTACATTTTTCTAAATCGGCCCTTCCTTTTTATTTATGAGTGGATAAAAAAAACGTAATTGGTCAAGCATGCGCGAGCCACCAATCAGGGTACAGCGCGCTCTGTTTTGAATGGTTTTCGTTGCCGCTTTGTGGAATCTACTTAGCGCCAATGCAGTTCAGTGTCAGTCCATGGCAGCATTTTTTGATAGCAGTCATCTGAAAAGGGCAGTTTATATTTACGCAAAGAGACATTTTGGTACAATATAGTAAAAAAAAACTTGTGAACTTGTGTTTAATAGTTTAGACAATAAAATAGTTTTTTTTTTTTTTTTAACTTGAACTTGCAACTATGTTAAAAATAAACCTTAAATTGAAAAGGCCAATTTTGATTTGGTTCGAAAGGAAAATCAAGGTTTTGATCTCGTGATCATTTAATTAAGTGTAAACTTCATAAGTCTTTTGGACATATTGTTTAAGCAAGAGTCTTAACAAAAAAATGTAATTGTGTTTATTATAGCCATAATAAATCACAGTACTTCGGATACTTAAGTACATTTTAAGGCAAATACTTTTGTACTTGTGTTCAAGGGATATTCTGAAGGGAGCCCTTTTACTTTTACCAGAGTACTATTTTACTATTTATCTCAAGTACTTTAACTCAAGAACTTGATTTGTGTACTTTGTCCACCACTGCATTCCATGACGTTTCATATGTGAATGTTTCTCACCTCTTCCTTAGTAGCAACATTTTTTTCACCATTCAGCCCCAGTTCATTTAGCTGAAGATATAAAGAAGATAATGAATTAAAAACGACATATGCAAGACATTGTTAAAAATTGGTTTTACCAATACACACCTTTTCTATTGGTGGATAGAATAGGGGGTGTGGCCTAATGTTGGGAAAGCGAATGAGGAGACCGGCTGAGCTGTCAATGTTAGGATTTTTCTCCACAGTGCCCATGGGATTCAACAAATCCCCTTTGTCATCTGAAAATAAACGTCTTTTATTGTAGGTTTTTTATTGTAAGCCTTTTAATGGTAACATTTGCATGCATAAGGAAACCTAAAAGTGGCAAGTATATAAAATATATATAGTATTATATGGTAGTTATAGTAGAAGCACCTGGGATGGAAGGCCATGTGGACAAGGAGAATTCTCCAGTCTTGAGCTGATCTTTGTAGTCAAATACCATTGTGTTCACCCAAGCCAATGGGCAGTCCTTAAAGAGAGAGAGAGAGAGGGGGGGGGGTCATAGGAGGACTATGAAACAAGAGTCATTTGAAGTGGGAGTGGTGAAGATGTCATCAAAACAACACTGCAGAACCTGTCAGGTGTAGGAGATGCCAATCAAACCGACTAAACCACTTCTTGTTCTGCCGTTCCACTTTTTTCAACAGAAGTAATTGAGTTTTAATATTTGCCAACAAAAAAAGTAATAATCAGGCCATAAAGTTAATGGTAGGATTCAACAAGAGACGGAATAAAAAAATGTGCACGGTATTAGTTGCACATATTTAACGTGCTTTGAAACCATTAAAGCAGGTGTGAAAAAATGCTGTAAACATAAATCCTTTGGAAAATGGAAGTGTTAATTGTTTATTTTCATTGATAAGCAAAACGCTGTGACATTGAGATTAATGCTCTGTGGGCGCTTGTAGTACTTCTAGTTATTCTTTATGCTGGATATCCATTGAGGAATCAAATTTAAGACTTACATGAAACGTATATTTATTTAACAAACTGCCATAAATGAACTATAAAATCTACAAAATATAAGTCTATATATAAAAAAAATAATGAAGCTTGAACAACTGGGAACGAATGGAACAATAAATGACTAAACAAAATGACTAGAAGAGAATACATTTGACGTGTGAACGTTTTGGTAAATTTTTTAACAAATAAACGTGTGATTCACGAGGTTAACTTTGTGAATCGTTAATGTTACTAGTCTAAATTGGTTATTTAAAACTACCATTTTTGATTTACAATCATTTATTCAGATCTATAATTGCACTTATGACATCTATCAAATCTACCAGGAAATAATGGAAATCTTAATTTTGCAACTTCCGGAGTTTTCTAAAGATGGGTATGTAATGGGTATATGGCTCACAATGGGGATGTTGTAAAGCTAGCATTTTTTTAATGATTTCATTTACATTTTCAAACATATATGTATTTGTTAGATGAAAACTAACATTGCTTTCATTATTTCAAAACCTTTGTAAATGACAAAAGTAATTTTGTTTAGTAAAACTACCCTTAGTAAAACTACCCTTAAAACTAATCTTAGTAAAACAACCAAATCTGAGACTCGCGCGGTGCACGCTTATGTCTTAAGCGCACCCGATCAGCCAATTTAATTACATTTTTAAGGCCTAAAATTTGGGTTTTTAAATGTTTAAGACTCAGCTGAATTCCAGAGTTTTTAAAGACTTCTTCTTAATGTTTGGGGTCATCGTCCAGCTGCAGAATACATTTGGAACCAATCATACACTTCTTTGAAGGTACTGGATGATGATTATGTATTTCACTGCATGATTTCTAAGGGTAGTTAACTTTCCTTATGTGCATCATTCTGTTTAAGCCTCCCACACGGCTGTTTCTGTTTCTGCTCATAACTTTATTTCAACCAATGTGTGACATTCAACAATCATAGCACGTGTCTGGTATAACTGGTCACACGCCTGACTAAAGTCTTAAGTAATCCCTGACTTTTGCAAGTGTGCCTATAAGAATTGATGCTGATTTGGACCAAATGTAGAAACACTAATTATTGATTTGAGGTCATATTGCATTGATTAAATGAACAAAAAACAAACAGTCATGATTTATACTGCAGCAGCATTTTCACAGCTCACACTTTTGCACAGTACAGTACGTTTTAGCCACGTGTCACTGACCCAAAGACATTCCAATTCAAAGAAGCCTCAGATGTATTTCCGGCAAAACAAGTCTAAAGTGAGATTTACAGGAATCTTATTTCCCCCAAGTCTCACATTCACGCAGACTTCTTCAGTAGTTCACTGAAAGAGAAGTGCCACAGAAAGCAGAAGTGGATGTTTTGGCGTTGAGCCATACGCATACTCACGAATGCTTTGACAACTGGGAATTTTACCTTGAGTCGGCACATAACAAGAGAGAACGCGTGCCATCAGGAGGTAGTCATTTGTTTTTTGGAGTTTGGTACCTTTGGCATGGCTACAACATCATCTGATGTCTCATTGGTTGCTAAGTGACTGCTTTTCCGTTGAAATGAACAGGCACGTACCGCTCTTTTGTTTTTCTTCTTGGTAGGACGCTTCTTGGTCTTCTCGACGACGCCGTAGAGCGCAAAGCAGAGACGGCTCATGCGTGGCAGGTCACTCACGTTTATGTCAAAGACTAGCTTCTGGTCCCAGAAGGGTTCAGAGCTAACGTTGACCTCATTACTGGTCACTCTGCACAAGAGCTCGCTGCCATGGAAGAGGCCAGCCTGAACCACCAGCTGAGAGAAACACAATGAAATTAGTCTCAAATCTGCTTTAACGTGTGCTTTTAATAAAAGAAGGAAGTTGCTTTCGCTTTTCTGGAAACTAAAGGATGTATGAATGAACATTGTAATGAGGAAGTAAATAATTTAAGCATGGTGCAGCTGGGCCTTTGTGTCAAAATGAAAGAAATCTACTTTCCGTTTGTTGCTTATGTTCCAATCGTAATATATGCAGAATTCGAAAGTAGCTACTGCGTAAATAAATGAAGTTTAAGATGAGAACATCTCTTAAAATATCGCAGTTTGACAGCTTTCGTACCATACTTTTTCAATAAACTGTACACTGATGTGATTCGTTTGAAAAATACAGTACCGTGGAAACAATTTAAGCAGGAAGTGTAATTATTTTCATCAACGAACAAAATGCAGTGAACCTGGCTGGTAGGTTGTACTTTGACATGTTTGTTCTGGGAGAGACCTTGTTGATGCACTAACTTGTGACTTGTTAGTGTGTAGTTTACCTCAGTTATTATGGTAAATGAGAAAACATATCATTTGTATAATAATTTGGTGCTGTATGTGGTACACAGACATAACTAGAAGTAACGATTAATAATGGGGTCATGATGAAATCTTGTTTTTATTCGGCATTTAAAGATTGCGGAGATTAACAGTGAATAAAGTAACTATTTACAAACACTCAAATCACTGTAACTGAAGTGAAATTGTAATTTAGTGAGTAGATTAAAAAAAGTATACTTCTTCTTTAACTTGAGTACATTTCTAGTTCTGCATCTGTACTTTTACTGCACCACTTTTCTTCAACCTGACTTAACTACTTTTTTTTCTACTGTCCAATCAAATGACAGTAACCAAACGAATGTAACCAGTGCTTAATTTGTTCCGCCGTTTGCCGGAACGCAATCCGTTTTCTCTCAATTTCTGGCTTCCAAGGATCCGGAAAATTTTATTCTGGGATCCGGTAATTATCTGACCCCATTTGTCTTTATCTGCCCAATTCCTGCCCACCTTTTTCACTCTACTGTACTACAATGCATTCCCCCGACTCAAGAATCCGAGCACTCGCCTATGGTGTGCCAGGCTGGTGCTGTCCCCTGCAGTCGGCAGGCCGGCCCGTATTATGTGGAAATTAGCGATTAGATTAAAATATTATAAAATAAAATAAAATAATTAATAATTATTGTGTTAGTGTGTTTTCTTTATTGTGCATTGTATAATGTAAAAAAAAATAATAATAAATAAAATGCACTACTAGCAAGTCTGAAAAGGCTGCTGCTGGGTAATTTACGTCCTGTACGTAACTTATTTTTAGGCAGCATTTGGCCAAAACAAAAAGTGTCCTGACTCCTTCCTGCTAACATGTCTAAAAGACAATCAAGTTTGCTTGTCATGTTGCTCAAGTCATGTTGCTCCAAAGCAAGCCAGAACTGCAGTGCGGGCTGCTTCTGGTAGTACCAGTGCAGATGACCACAATGCTGGCCATTGTGTGGGGAGAATTAAACAACTAAAAAGGTGAGTAAAAAGGCTAAAACGGCCATTTAACATGATATTGAAGATTAAGATAAAATGTGTTGAAAGTAATCTAAAGGTTTTTTGTGTGTATGTGTCTTAAATTATGTTGTAAATGATGTATGTAAGTCCTGCTGCTTAAAAGTAGGCATGTTAGACACTGAACCATTGCGTTCTGTTTGTGTTCCAGCAACTGTTTTGGGCCAGCCCCCCTGTCCGTCACCCCAGTCCTGTTGTGTTCCAGTAACTTCAAATTTACAAATTAAGCACTGAATGTAACCAATCCAATATGAACACATCAATACAATCTGTATATGCAAATTTTTTAGGATTTTGTTTATTTTCTTTTATTGTTTCAATTGCCAGGACAATGTAGCAGCTGGTCTCTCTTTTTTCTCGATTTCTACTGTTTTGCGCTCTCTATCACTCTTTCTCTCTTTCGTTCTTTCTATTTCGCTCTTGCTCCCTCTCTTTATCCTCCCTTTCTCTTTCACTATATCTTTCCCTTTGCTCTCTAGTTTTCTTTTTTGCTCCCTCTCTTTCTTTACTTTTACTCTCTCATTATCCTGTTTTTCTATCTTTTGCTCTTGAACTGTTTCTGTCTCTCTCTCACTTTCTTGGTCTTTTCAGTCTATCTGTCTTCCATTTCACCCATTATCTCCTTTCTGTTTCCCCTTCTTTCTTTTTCCTCCAGCTCTCATATTTTCTCTCCTCATTTTTCTCCCTCTCACTCTCTCTCTTTTCACTTAAATATATTCAACACATACAGTTATTTTTTATTACAGTTAAGTCTTAATCGTAAAATAATTATTCATTGTTTAATTTAATTTAATAAATCTCATTAATTCTCAAATAATATGCTATTTTATCTACTCACTATTCACTTCTCAAGTTGAGTACTTTTCACTCTTTATTCAATTTTTTTTTACTTTTTTGGCTAGTAATAATGGCACTTTACTTGAGTAGGATATTTCAGTACTTTGGTGATTAACAAAGAACGATAATGAAACCGCGGTTGTGTACACACACTAGTAAATTCCAGGAAAAGTGTGAAACAGCCAAATGCTTCTGAAATGAATGGATGGGTTAATAAAAGATAATTAAAAGTTTCAAAGCTGAGTTCAATAGTAAAAATAGTGTACACATTAATTCTGGTTACGCTTATTCCTAGTCAGAAATAACAAAGAACTAATAACTCTGTTAAACGTGGAAAAAAAAACCCTGTATATCTGTAAACCTGTTCACTTCAGTTCTCGAAAATAGAAACAAGTGACCAGACACCATTGAATATTCTCACGTAAAACAAAAAAAGAGATGCAATGGTGAACATGATCAACAGTGCTGGCCTCTTCTAAGAATTCAGGCTCAAGAAAGAGCTGTGAAACCACTTCCTGTTTTGATGTTTCACTAAACCGCTTCTGATGAATTATGGGAAATACGCGGTCAGGGTCACATGACCACAGTCTTCATTTCACCTACACTACCTGACAGAGTTAAGATGCTAAACGTTATGGCGTGCATGTAGCTAGCTAACAAACAAACATGGTGGTTTACCTTCATCCCCTCGTCTGCATTCACTCGGCTCCCCTGAATCAGATAGACATGGAACGGCTCCTGGATAGACCACAGCGAACATGTGTTTTGTTGCTGAGTGAAAAAAAAAGAAAATATATGCATGATTTTTACCAAAAGGTAAAAGTTATATAAAGCAATGCAGTGATTTTTTTGTCACGCTTAACATCAGCAAACAAAGGAGGAAATAATGTGTAGAAGTAAAATAAACCCTGGGAAATCTGGTCTATTATCATTCTTTGTGTCACAAACTCACGACGTAATATTAAATTGTAACTTTTACACTGTTGAGTATCTTCAACATTTCTTTAACCCTTAGAAGTACCTGCACACAGCGGCTGTTTTTAATTATATATATTTTTGTTTTAAATGAACATTACAAGAGTTGGCACATTGTTTGCAAGGTAATTAAAATTAAAATGTGAGGAAAATGTCTTTCAGTTTTGTTTTACAGAGCCCAAATTTGAGCCATCAGTGCCCTCTAATCGTGAAAAGTTCTTTTCAGTTCTTATACCAGAAAATCAGATTTTTTGGGGAGATTTCTGAATTTTTATTTTGTCTCAACACTTTTGAGTTTTGTTAGGAAACATAAACTCTGTTCATTGCCATTTTTTTTCTTTTTGCAGTTAAAAAAATTACAATTTAATCATCATAATTGTATTTTTTGTAAAAGTTTTTTTATTGTACTAAGGGTTAAAGACAGACTACTGTTTATTCCAACAAATTGCTACAAATTCTAGACTGGTGCACACTCCGTAAAGTCAATAAGAATGTTTTTGAAACTGCTTTTATCCTGTTTTCTTATCATTTTGCTTATTACCTTTATAGGGCCCAAATTATGTAACCTCAAAGTGTTTTTCCATCATCAAAAACATGCATCAAATTTTATTCAGAATTGCATACTGTACCTTTGAAAGATTTAACATTGCGTTGGATTTTCATAAACGTGGTTATTTTCGTGAAAAAATTGCTAATATTTAAGCATTTGCATGATTAGCAGCAATTTACTTCATCCCATGTCAACTCTCCGCCTAATTTGTTCAAAACTTCGATAAAAGGCGTCACTTAAGGGTTGAATACTACAACACAAGCGACAAGAAGAATCTGTGTAGACTTTCCCTTGTTACTGACTCATTGTGTGGTGTAAAAGTGCTTTCTCACCCGTTTCAGAGGCAGCGGGGGTGGTTTAGACTGAGTGTGGATTTTGGATACTGGGTTACTGAGGGAACCCTGCTCCTCCTGGTACTTGGTGATGGCCGAATGATGCACCATAGTCAGATATGGAGTGAGACCTCCATGCAAACATGTGAAAATGTACTGTTGAAAAAAAACACAGTTGGGAACCTTTTTTGGAACTCTCGTTATTATTTGATACTTATTAAAGAGATAATGAGAGCATTGGAGGTAGAGATGATTTTATCAGTTCCTGTTTTCCAAAACCTATACAGGCCAGACCAGATCCTGAACTCTAATCACCATCAGATCCTGAGGCCTGTCTGTCCATTGAAGTAAAGTAATCAAATTATCTTCAGTATAGTTGATGTTTTGAAGGCACAGGGAGATGGATGAGTCATCCTTGCAGGTACGAGTAGTTTCTAAATCAACAACCCCTTCCAGCCGTCTCAAGATAAAACGTAAGGTACAGCCCTCAATTGAAACGTAAATAAAAGATGAGATATAAAAATAGTGAAATCACTTGAAGAGGTGTTCATCTCAGACTTACTTTAAAACGACAGAGTGGGTATTTTCCATAAATGAACTCCCAGCGGCCGTTGACCTGCAGCGTGTAATCATCTGGTTCCTCGTGCTTCGTCCGTCGAAACACTGTCGACTTCTTTCTCAGAGCATTGTTTTTAAGAACCAGAGGAAAGTCGTGCGGATCCTGCTGGAGAACAAATGATTCCTAAAAGGTAGAAAATGGGGAAAGGGAAATAGATTCAACCATTTTATGGCAATTAATTATGCATTTATCTGATGCTTTTTCGCGTTCTAAATTTCCCAAAGATTCTAGGGAAACTTCCTTTCTAATTCTAATTGCTTGTATTGTAGTTGGACTGAACGTAGAGCTAAAAAAGCATTTGAATCCTGATTTCTTTATACGAAATTTAAAAGTTGTATTTAAGTTATAAAATCAGTTTGAACACATTTTGTAAAATTGTAAGCTCTCTTTCACAAACATAGTTTTAAAGGACCATGCTTAGTTTAAAAATATATTGAAGCATTTTGAAATATCTCATGAAAAAAACACAAGTTTCAAGTTAATTAATTAATTATTCAATGTTAAATTTTTATGTAACTAAATTAGTCACAGAGTTTCATCTCATTACATTAAAATGTAAAACATGTCAGATTTTTGTAACAAATATATAAAGGAAACATTTGTAAAGTGTGGTGTGGATTTCAAATTTACAGAATTTACATAAAAATATGTAAATATGTTTATAATAAATATATGAAACTTAACATGTCCAGGTTTTTGAGGGTTACAAATCTGATTAAACATGTGATCAAATACTTATTTGACAGAATTAACAAATAAATTGCTAAAAAAAATCAGACAATGTGATTTCTGGATATTTATTTTAGAAAAAATAACTATAATTTATATATATATATATATATATATATATATACACACAAGCACCAGAAACATTTAGCAAAAGATTCTCATTATCTGGCAACAAGAGCCATTCTGAAAAGTCTGCATTAAAGCAATGTTTAATTTAAAAAATAAATAAAATACATTTCATTGTAATCATTAATAAAAATTTAATTGTCAAAATTTATCTGGCCATTTAAATAAATAAGAAATCTGACCTGTTAAGTTATATATTCAGAAAATAAAATACTTGAGTGGCAGATTGACTGAGGGTCTGCTTTATGGCAGTGGGTGGTCATGCTTGCCACAATTTTCATTTCCATGGTAACTGTGCCTTCTTTTTGGTCGTGATCATGTTGTTTTGGGAAAGGGGTCCTTAGCTCAAGACTGGTAAAAATGATGCAGCTTTCACTCATAATAGTCAATCAGTTACTCATATAGGGATTGTTTTGCTCTGCAGATGTGATACCGAAACTGTCTGTGTATTAATCCATGTCTGAAACTATGAAAACAAGTGCTGGTGGAGTTTTTGCATTTCTTACTCGTTTCAGTACAAGGTTAAACATCACAGGTAAATTATCTTAGCTCTGAGTAGGTGGGGGACTGACAGATGCAAACAGAAATACTATCAAAGGCATCGTTCTGGAAAACTGGGTCATTGTGTGTCTGCAGATGCTACGGTGACATCGTCACCCTCTCAAACCACTGAGACATTTACATGATTTAAAGTGTCACCTACATGCACAAGCAACCAAAAAAAAAACAAAAACGATTTCACCGTGACACATAAAAGAACTCACCTCACTGCCTTCAAACTTCACATTAACTAAGATCCTGGTGCTGCGAGACTTCCCAGTTTGGGCCACAACGGAGACTGGCTCCAGGTCACATGGGAAATTGTACTCCATCCACTTGCACCACTGCAGCATCTGACGACTCTGAGCCTGTTCTTCGCAAAACGTCCGCATTTTTGATCGGAATTCATTTACCTCGTGGTTCTTCCGAGAGTCGAATTCATAATGACCTGCGACAGAAAGTTCTTGTGTTAAACTCAGAACACTAAACCTGTGGCGTCAATAAAGCACCGTAAAAATATCAAAACTAGCATAGACATGGGGTATTTAAATATGACTAAACTAACAACTGTGCACTCAAAAATGGAACTTGGTAATAAGTTACAAAAATAACGTTTTTTGTTGTTTTTTTTGTTAATTAAATGGGTTATTAAATCAAAACTGGTATAACCCCAAGGGTTTAACCCCACTGGGATAACCCCAAATTTACTGTACACGTTCATTTAGTATTCAGTTTGTTGCCCCAACAAATCATAGTTGAATGTGTAATTAAAATTCACTCACTGGCCACTTTATTAGGTACACTGGTCCAACTGTTCGTGAATGCAAATTTTGAATCAGCAAATCACATGGCAGCAACTCAATGCATTTAGACATAGAGATACAATCAAGACGATCTACTGCAGTTCAAACCGAGCATCGGAATTGGGAAGAAATGTGATTTAAGTGACTGAATGGTTGCTAGTGTTGGTTTGAGTATTTCAGAAACTACTGGGATTTTCACCCTCAACCGTTTCTAGGATTTACAGTTTTGTGAGAGCAATTGATATTATGAAACAAACTCCCAAAGGAATGTTTCTAGTATCTTTCAAAAAAATTAAAGCAGTTACAAAAGCAAAAGGTAGTCCAACTCGGTACTAGCAAGGTGTACCTAATAAAGTGCCCAGTGATTGTATTTTAGGGCCCTTAGTGTTAAGAATTGGCTGCAGAATATCTTATTTTTGACTTAAATCTTGCAAGTTGACTATGGATACATGGTACAGAATTTCTTGAATGTATGAAGTGTTTCCCCTAGCGTTCAATAAGTGGGGCACTCACACTTTTAAAACAGCTAAGCATTTACCGTCCATTAATTAGGAATATGTACTTCATAATTGGATTAAATGCCCAAACGACCACAAACCTCGACTTATATGCATCACTCACTCACAACCCCTCCCCTTGCTGTAAATTCTGTTAAGTTTTAGGTTTTTATTAAGGTTTAAACATTCATAGAATGTATATCTTTCATTCATAACTCTATTACTATACTTTATTATAGTATTTTCTGCAGCAAAAATACATTCAAAGCTAGCAAGTGACTAAAAATCTATTAGAATACCGGCCTTAATAATTTCATCAGTGGAAATAATCAGATTGACATTATGCATGATGTTATTTTGGGACCACAATATCTGCTGCTGTTTTGTTGTGCTCCCATTGCTAACAATGATCACCAGAGATCGGAAGTAAGTCAAGAAGGATCTATCAATTCTACTCTGCTCTGCTCTATGAAACATAAACGTTCTGTCCCTGAATTACACATGAGTGATAGCGAGCATTGCCTATATTCACCCAAAGCCACTCCCATGGCATCTCATTAATCAACGACTGACCAACCCCCTTTTTCCCAACTGAGGTACGTTTCATCTGGCTGTTGAACACAATCAAAGAGCTGAAATCAAAAGAGATTATGATGTGCAGAGCTTCCTAAAGCACTAAAATGACCCAAACCTTTTCCTATGAGCTGGTTGATCTGGGTGGTTATGAGCTTCTCAACTCGGTCTCCTTCCCGAGCCACCAGTCTAAGAATCGGTAAGAAGGGTCGAACATCACAAAGACGCCGCTGCTCATCTTGCAGCTCCTCCCGCTCAGCACTCAAGCTGATACAGGTGAAAACGTAAGCATCCGGGTCTCTCAGAGCACCAAAGAGGGGCTCGTTCTTTGCGTTCTTCCACACCATCTGAGAAATGCATTATTTTCATTTTGGTAAAAAAAAAAATTGCAAACACCGGCATTGCTATTCAACAAATAAATAATGCATTCTTCAGGGTTTTTTGTATGTCAGCGTCAGATACAAAATCAACCATTTTGAAGTGGGACATGCCATAAAAATAGTGGTCAACTAGCTTAGTCAGAACAGAAGCTACAAGTGAACTTATGTGGTTCTTCACCTTCTTGATGGTACCAATGGTGTCGCTGATGGCTACAGGAAAGTTGAGGTAGATGCCAGTGGGGAGGAGGAACTCCATGCTGATCTGGTGGAGTCCATCTTGCTCCCACACTTCCTGCATGCCGTAAACCCCCGGCGGCATTGTGCAGGAAGCTCATCGACAGCTGAATACAAATACAAGCATGCTTCAATCAACTCGATTCCATCTCAGAATTTTTCTCATACACCAATGAAGTGCTACAAAATCTGGGAGTGACCTAAAGAGACTTATTAATATTCAGAGTGAAGAGCAAGGGAGAGAGTGTAACATATGCTGCATGATAAATAATTATTGACAGCCATTATTGTGCAGCATTTACATGCAGAAAAAACGTTACATAGATGTTGAGTTAAGCAGGTGTTAGAAATGGCACTTTTCCAGATGTTTTAACAGAAATGTGGCTTATTATACTCCTTTTCACCGGATTTAAAAAAATTTCGACAACAATATCTTTCAAGTACAGTGAATGGTAATGTAAAAAAGGTAGCACACAATCTTTAAAGGGAGTTATGAATTGCCATTTAGCAGAAAATGGCTTTTTATCACAAGATTTTTTTATGTAGCTTAAGAATGAAAGGTTTTTAATCATGTGGATTGATTTTCGAAAGCAGTCATTATATCGCTCTCTGATTGGCTGATAGTTTAATTTTTATTAGTCCCACCTTTTAGTCACAATACTGATAAAATCCAAGATTTGAATTTATTTTCGTTAAACAATCCACCTTGAAAAAAGGAAAGGGCAAGTTGCTGTTCTTCCTGACTTTATCCACTCTTTCTTCAAATCAGGATGATGTTGTAGTGACAGTTACAGTCAATAGAGGGTGCACTTGGTATGAACAAGGCTTGGCTAACTGGATGTGACAAAGTCAATGCTTTATTGTACTATTCTAGGATGAACTCAGACTGGTATGACTCATTTAACACACTTTAAAAACAAGGCTAAATAAGTTTTTGTACTCAAGAACAGAAGGGCAAGTTAAATAAAAACTAAAAACTAAATGTGAAGTTATCTGTAATTTAAATTATATAAACGCTGATGATAGTAGGGACTTTAAGGAGCAACGTCTGGTGGAGCAGCTACAGCGCTCTGGCTACAGTCAGATATTCAACAAAAGCAATAATTTATGATTATTTATTAACACTAAAACTAAATTATAAAATGCAATAAATATGCTCTCCTAAATAATCACAAAAAATCAGTAATTAACCACCGTTATAGACCATTGTGTTGTTGCTATGTGCGTGCTATAACCAACTTTTACTGTTTAAAGTTTCCAATAATTCATATTTGTTGCCTCTTTTGACCTTTCAGCTAGAATTCTGTATTTTAGCAGTTAGCCTTTTTTGTTGATAAACCAGTGCAACAAAATGTGAAGGCGGAGCTATTGGTCAGCGCAGAAGGGGTGGAACTTAAAAATTAAAATTAAAATAACATTGTATTTTTTCTAGAGAATTTTTTTCAAAGAATAATAAACCATATGTTCCATCAGCTTGTGAAAATATCAATAACATTCATTTTAATTAATAGCTCTGGGCTCAGGGACATTATGTTAGACGTCCTGACCTTCCTACTTATACAATTAGTCCTTTCTTTTCCCTTATTCACTGTGCTTCCACACACTGTTTACATGATAAACACAGTTGTATTTTTCAAAAGTCATCAGGTTTAAAAAGGCATGATATTTACAAGTTCACCATTGTATTTGTTCAACAAAAATCTGCTGTTGTTGACAGATTTGATTGAGTCGATATATGAGGATGCTCTGTGCCTCACTGCAGCCCTGTGATGAATTGTCGGACTGTATACTGTTACAAAGCCGGCCGGAGGGCCAATATCCGAGAAACGCGCATGGCGCACGTCATCTCCCATCAACATGGACATCTTCAAATCAGAATCCGCCAAGGCCAAGTCTCACCTCGCGCTCTCTGTTGTTAAAATATTTAACCCAAGCTCATTGTCTGTACTCTCTTGAAGGAAACCGACAGGATGTAGCAGCGTGACGGAGCCAAAGAACTTACCTTCACGCGTCGCCGGTTCACTGCTCCATCTTCCGAGTCAGCGATGCCGCTTCACTCTGACATTGAGACAGAGGATGACAGGAGAACCATGTCGCGAGGATTCCGGTCCGTGTCGAGGGTCGAGACGCCAGTGTTAGGAAGGGTCTGAAATGACAGACTTATCGACAATCCTCCGCTGAATGGAGCGAGGCGCTAAAGAGGTAGTCACCGTCTGCACTGCGCGTTCCTAACTAGTATGGATCACTGACACGACTCTCTCTCTCTCTCTCTCTCTCTCTCTCTCTCTCTCTCTCTCTC
>SRMA01026550.1:220629-242040 GCA_007224835.1 Danionella cerebrum | reverse complement strand
CTCCCCCCTCTCACTCACTCTCACTCTTTCACTCCCCTATCTCTTACTTTCCCCTTCTCTCTCCCCTCTATCTCTCTCTCTTCCACTCTCTCACCCCTCTCTTTCACTCCTCTATCTCCCACTTCTCTCTCTCTTTCTCTCTCCCTCCCTCTCTGCCCACTCTCCCCCCTCTCACTCACTCTCCCCCACCCCACCCCCCCTCTCTCCCACCTCTCTCTTTCTCCCTCTCCTCTGCATGTTTGAGCAGACCAAAAAGACCAATTCTTTTTAAGATCTAAAAGACGCTTTATGCACTTTAGGTCTGTAAAATGTTATCTTTATAACCTGATTTAATATAATTCTACATATAACATCACAGAATTGCTATTGGATTGAGTACAGTGAACTCAAGGTCATGTACAAGAAACCAGACTAAGATGATTCCATCTTTATGAAATGGAGCGTTATCCGGCAGGAAGTAGCCATCAGAAGACGGGTACACTGTGGTGACCGGTTGTGGCATTTACACAATGCTCAATTGGTACCCCAACACCATTACACCACCACAAGTATTTGTGCCCAACGAAGTGCCGCTCACTGGAAATTTACTCTAGATATGGTATTTAGTGAAAATAGGTATTGTCTCTTTTTTGGACACACATTGCATTTTATTGCTTTTATTTGTCAGGACTTGACAAATGACCAGAGGGGGAGAGTTTATTAAAATAAAATGAACTCCACTTCTTTGCAATTGTGCCAACTCATTTCTTTCAGTTCTCTCAAAATGTTGACTCAGACGTCAACCTATAAAAATAATCTTTGCATCGTTTCACTGTTGTGTTACGTCTCATAGAACTAGCATAACTTGTATGACGGCTTGTCAATGCTCATGGTCTAAAACAAAAATAATCCTTAATTATAGACATTGTGTGGACTTCAGAATTCTTTTAAAAATATATATTTGTATTTTTTACAGAGTATACCGTCTCGACTGCAGATCAGTTTCGGTGAGAATTAGACAGGGTGAGGTTTTTTTTATTGGAATCTTTTTTGTGGTTTTCCCCTGCGACCTGTTCAGGTTGTACCCGTCTTTCGCCCGAAGTGTCCTGGAAAACTCTGTGAACCTGAAGCAGGTAAAGAAAATATAGAAAAAGTGTTTGAAAACATAGAAAAAGTACATTTATTCATTTACTTTCTAACCATTTTAGAAAGTTGGCTGTCTGTAGACAAAAAGCAGGTAGAGGGGCAGCAGCTTTAACCACTGCATGCTCTGTGGATGGATAGAGAGATACTCAAGAGCATGTTTACTTGACTTGTTATATTCCAGTCACCACGTGATGCACACAAACTGAATTACTGAAACCATCATTTCCTCATTTTTAAATAAAACCGGTTAGACGTGTCTTCCTGTGAGAGAGAAAGCCAAGGAAGCTCTATTTCTGGATTCTTCTGACAACAATAACAAACATAAATCGTCATTTGACTTTGGAAGAAAAGTATAACATTAAAAATAATTAAAAAAAATGAATACGTGACTGCTTTTATGATAAGATTGTTATTTTCTGGCTCTCTAATCAAAATGTGAGTCATCTGCACCATGCACAGACATTTAGTTGATGTGTAGAACTCTTACTTTGATTCTGAAAATGCACGGTACTACTGCATGAGAACGCTTGCAGCTTGTAAAAAAAAAAACAGGAAGCGTGTGCAGAACAGAAACTGTGAGTGAAATAAAGCCAAAGACCCCAAGTGCCCACATCCACCCCTGCACCTTCAACCTCTGGCCACCAGACCAAAGTGCATCTCTCTGCCAGACAAGCCATCACCGGAGGGAACTTACCGGAGCTGACAGGGAAAACCGAGCACACACAATCTCATTACAGCCTTTGAGTCAGTCAAACAGAGCTGTAGAAAGAGGCCCTAAAGGCAAACTAAAATTGGCCATACATATCCACGGGAAATTCATGTTGCACCAAGGATTTAACTCTTAAAAATATGCCATAAAAAGTCCCCGTCCTCACCATGGCAACAGGTGCAGAGCCTTATCCATCCTTGAGATGCTAAATTCAAATGGTGATTTAAGTGACTTGGGTGTCCGTGCCAGACTGGCTGGTCTGAGTATTTCAGAAACTCCTGATCTACGGGATTTCCATGCACCACCACCTCTAATGTTTACAGGGAGGTTAAGAGGGGAACGGCCAGAATGGTTTGAGTTGACATAAAAGCAACAGTAACTCAAATAAACCACTAATCATAATCAATGTATGCAGAAGCGCGTCTCTCAACAGGAAACTGACGCTACGGTTTGCACAGGCTCACCAAAATTGGAGAACAGAAGATTGGAAAAAAAGTTGCCTGGATTTCTGTAATGGATGGTATGGTCAAGATTTGAAAGCATGGATCCACCTTTCAACTGTTCAGGCATGTGGTGGTGGTGTAATGATGTAAGGGTTGTTTTCTTGGCACACTTTGGGCCCCTTAGTACCCTTTGAGCATTGTGTCAATGCAGCAACAGTACTTTGTTTATCTACTGTGTGTCTTTGAACTGACTTTGAGCTTGTCTTAAATGACCCCCTCTGTATTTGTGGGCTTCATGCACTTCCACACTTTTATGATGTCATGAAGGGCAGACTTTTAGGGCAATTGACATGACTCCACAAGAGTGAGCTTGAGTCTAATTTTGGGACCACAGTAAAGATGTTGTGATGGTATATAATACATCGATTTTTTTAAACACTATATTTCTGTATGTGCGTATTTGGCTAATGTGATCATGTGTTGATCACGTGACTGTACAATTTTTTTTTTACGTGACTGTACAAATGTATCTGTCATGTATTTAACCGTTACGTCATTTCTTATGAAATTAAAAGCCAGATAAATATCGTAGATACAAATGCATCAGAGTACAACTTGAGCAAGTCTTTAAAAGAGACTTTAGTTTTAGAGAATTAACAATGCCAGCTTCATTTCGTTACATTGGCGCTATTAGCTTTACTACTAGAGAAAACATCAGAAAAACAACAGAAAAAGAAGGAAATTGATCAAGACTTTGTTTTAAGTTACATGCTGTCTATTTATTCTAATGAAATTATGAAATAATAACCCCCTTAATAAGAAAACAAAAAGTTATTTTACCTTGCATCAAGTTGATGGTTTTCTTTATGGTATTCCCTAAAGAGACTATGTTTGCAATACAAAGATAAATTATTTATCTGATACAAAATATATTATTTTGTGAGAGAACATAGGATAAAAATGGCCAGTTTGGACATTTTACAGACAAAAAAAGACACTTTACGGACTTGTGGACTTGGTACGCATGCGCGAATGACGTCCACGGCAACGAATCAATTTTGGACACAGCCTTGACAGCACTTTGGCGTCTTTATTTTATTTTGTTTTATTTTTTTAATTTTCTTTGGAAATTGTATGTGAATTGTTTAATAATAATAATAATAATAATAATAATAATAATAATAATGATAATAATAATAATAATAATAATAATAATAATAATAATAATAAAAACAGCCTTGACAGCAAAGACCAGGATCCTATTTGTGGTCAAATAAGAAACATAATTTTCAAATGTCTGATGTTTATAGGCGTAAAATATTTTTGGTTATGATCATTAAAGACTGTGTGTACATTCACAAGCAATATATCTGAGGATTTCTTTAGAACTGATGAGCTCAAGACATTAGAATTTACATTATTGAAAGAGGTACGAGTAAAGTATAATATTAAAAAATAAATAATATCCTTTCATGTGATTGCAGTAAGCTGGCAAGAGAAAAACTGAAATCGCATGAAATCCTCCAATACACAGAAGAGGGCGCCACCGAGCCACTGCTTTTGATCCAGTGATGGAAAAAGTCGAAAACTATTAAAATCAATGATTTATTTTAGGATTATGATCATTTGGGGGGGGGGGGGGACTACGAAATATTACAGAATTTTCTAATCAGTAATCTTGTAAATTGAAATTTAATCTGGATGTCAATGTTTTTACTTGTTATATTGCTGAAGTATAGTGACCTGTTTTTTATTTTATTATTAACGTATGAAAAATGTCTTAAATAAAACACAAAGAAACAATACTAATCTGCTCTTTAATTAAATACTTGAAACGCTTTATTTTTGCCCTCAAATGTAAATTTAGGTTAATGTAGATATTCACTAAGGTATCAATAGAAAAAAATCTTTTTTGTTACAATATTTAACATAAAAAATATACATTTGACATTTAAAAATGTATTTGGTGTTGTGTATAAATCAATATTGCTTAAAAAATATAATATAACACTATAATCTTGGGTTGCAAAAGTATTATTTTTGACATCCATTTTTTTGCTCACAATAATTGAATTAATTAAGTTTAACTTCATATAATCTATAAGCAAACTTTATCATCAGCATTTTATGAAAACTCAACATGTAGGACTGAAATTCACAGCAGCAAGGAATGAATAGAACATGCTTTTTTCCTTTATTAGATGTTTTACCACAATTATATACAAAACAGACTCTCAAATAAGAGAGCTTGTGCAAGTTTAGTCAAATTCAACCAGTTTTATTTTTTTAAACGTATATAAAATCATTTCAGACTTTGGTTTTCTTCAGTATCTGAGTGTGAACAACTTCTGCACAGCTTTGTCAGCTTTTGAACAAGCAAATTCAACAACATGAATTCATGAAGAAATAACATCACTGAGAAACGGTAAATCTGTTATCTCATAACATTTACATAACCTTAGTTTTAAAGTAAATATTACTTAAAACATATCAATTGTATAAAGAAAATTTCTAAATTGGAGTAGATCCTTTAAAATCTGGGTTGGTCAACCAAAATTGACATTATGTAAACACTTATGATTAAATAATTTAATAAGCTCGACACTGTGACCAGAATAAAGCCAGAACTTTTGTGACAAATGGCATCAAAATGAACTTTCTAAAAGTCAACACAATGTGAAAAACAACACTATAAGTCAAATCTTAAACCAGTTGCCTCAAAACAATTGAACTGACCAAAGTAAACTTTACAAAAAAAGTGTCATTTTTGTAAAGAAAATTTCAAATTTTGAATGTTTCCATAAAAAGTTGGGTTGGTCAACTCAAAAGTTTTGGGGTATCGTACATTTTATGGGTTTAACAGTCAAATAGGACCAGCCAATATCAGACCAAAAACCTGAAAAGTATAAAAATGAAACCTCCTCGATTTCAGAAAACATGTTTGGTCAACACTTTTGTGTAAATTGGTTGCTTCAAAATATTGTAGTGATTAGTTTTTAAGTAAACAATACTCAAAAAACTTGTATTAAAAACACTCCACTTTTGCTTAAAAACCATATGGGGTTGATTGAACTGAAATATTTGGTTTACACAAAAGAATAGATTCATGTATAGGTTTCAGGGTTGAACATCGAACAAAATTGAACAAAACCTAAAAAACAGGAACCTTTTCAATGTATAATGGCATATAACCCATGTTTTCAAAAGATATCCCTTGAGTAATTTTAATTTAAAACCATTTCAGTACTGCAAGCTTTATGGGTTATCAAAATTGCGAAACCAAGCTGTCCTTCACTGAGTTTGGCCTCAGCTGCACGTCCCTCGGTCAAAACTGATGCAGTACTTCCGGCGCGAAACTGACCGTGGGGATGGTGCTCCCGCCGGGGCTCACCGGCGGGGTCATGCCGCTCAGGGGTACCAGAGCGCTCGGATGCCGGTGGTACGGTGCGTAGGGATGAACATGCGAGTGATGCCCGTGGTAGTAGCTCACCGGAGAGTTGGCGAAGTCGTTTGGAGACAGCGGGCGCGCATTCCCGAGCGTGGGTTGGAGGTATGCGTGCGCTGGAGAGCCGGACTGCTGTCTCCAAGAGCCGCTTGCAACAAACGGGTTCTGCCAGTAAACGGGCTCCTGGTGCAGACAGTACGATTCGGTGTAGTTATACCCAGGCGGTGGTCTGTAGACTTTCCTGACTCGCCTCCTGCGCCTGTAGTTTCCCTTTTCGAACATATCAGAGAACGCCGGATCCAGCGTCCAGAAGTTACCCTTCCTCTCCCCGCCGCTCTCCCGGGGGATCTTCACGAAGCACTCGTTGAGGCTCAAGTTGTGCCGGATGCTGTTCTGCCATCCTTTCTTGTTCCTCTCGTAAAACGGGAACTTGGATATGATGAAGCTGTAGATGTCGTTCAGAGTCAGCTTCTTGTCCTCGCTCTCTCGGATGGCCATTGCAATGAGAGCCACGTAGGAATAAGGTGGTTTTTCCAAGGCCGAAGCGGCTCCTGCAGGACCAGGGGCATCGTCGTTGGAATCGCGGGGATGCAGGCTCTCCGACCCCGCGCAAAGATCCATTGAGGCGGATGGATGGATGAAGACGGAACCTGTGTTGCGCACTGCACAGCCAGATGAAAGTGCCCAGGTGAGCTGGAGGTTTGTCTCCTCCCTCCCAGCCCTGCCTTCAGTAGCTCAGAGGTTAAAAGTTCTCAGGTTTAACATGAAAGAAGCAGCGAGGGGTGCAGACATGTATTTTGGCTGCACGTTATAAGTGTTATTGTAAACTTGCGTTTGATGTAACCGGCACATGTAGGGGGCACAAAACATTTATTCAAAACACTTGCTTTATTCCTATTGAAGTTTTCATTGAAGTAAAATATTGACTGCTTTTGAAAAGTAGTTTTTTTTTGCAATATTAAGCCTACAATAACTTGGCAAAGGAGGTTTTACTATTTTTTTATTCGATAATTTTATAATCTTTAATGAAAAACGTTGTCAATCATACAAATTCAAATAAATACACTAAGTTTTCAGATAAAGTAATAAAATAATAATAATCAAGGAAGAGGTTTAACGCGCCTGGGTGTATAGATAACGCCTTTTTTTGGGTTAAAATTAACTTGCCCGTGTTTTACTGATACTTGACATGAAAAACGTTTAATTATTCCCGAAGAACAAAGAGCACGTGTTTGTAAGAGCCACATACGGTTCAGTTTTCCCACCAAAGCTCGTCCAATCAAATTAAAGCAAAGTACCTTCAAAGGAACCGCCAACTGACGAAGCGCGTCGAATCCCACGACAATACTGATGCGTAAGAACTACCAGCTCTGACTTTCTAAATGTTTTAATACATAATAAAATATTGTAAATTTCAACAAAGTTAGATCAAATATTGACTTTATGTACTGTAGTACATGTTATTTTATAGAGATCGCCCCAGTGCAGTCGGAATCCCAGCTGACACATTGGCACAAATAGATTATTCTGATGTCAAATAAATGCAAAACGTTTTCTCGGTGGTGTAGATACAGGAAGATGTTACATTTACATACCAAACATGTTATCACACAAAACTGGGTTGTTTACACAATGTCAATTTGCTTTAAAAATCTGTAAAACATTGTCAAAGATTTTACTGCAAATAAATCCCACAACTTACAAAATCACCGTGTTTACAAAAGATTTAGGCAAGTGTGAAACTACCATTTGCCCACAAACCAAAATAAATTAGAATAGGTACATTTGCACAGTCTGGGAATTTGTAGGATTATAGTCAGATGTATGATGCCAATGGTCATCAATGTATGTTGAAACCAGGTCATGAAACAGAAACAGCGGTGTAGGCGGCTTAAAACTAGGTGAGAAAAAGCCAAACCTCTGCAATCTGCCACGATTGAGGACAGCAACACGACACTGTAGTTTAATGTCATCAACAAGGTCTCTCTCAGACAAAGATTTTAACGCAGATTGGGGTTTGAAGGTGTGCTGTTTAAAAGAAATGGGTAACGTTGAAGATCCTACAAAGTAGTTAGCCAAGGTGTGTCGGATGCAAGACATATCAAGAGCCATTGACTTCCAGCAGTGCTATTAACTGAGATTGTGGGATTGGAACAAAACCAAGTCTCAAGTTTGCGCGAAAAACAAAAAACAAAAACGGAGTGCAGAAAAATGGCAGCAGGCGCTCTGGACTACTGAGTAGAAATTGTACTATTTGGCTGTTCCTTGATCATTTGAGGCTGCATTTCTGCACATTTGACAGGGTTAACAGTGTTCTCAACGCCGAAATACTTACACATTGTTCAATACGATCAAGGAGGTGTGTGATTGGCTCTAAATTGATTCTGCAGCAGGATGATGACCCCAGACTCACAACCAATGTCCATTAGGAGGAACAAAAAGAACTGGATGGCCTCCATAGGGTACTGATTTCAGGAGGTTGATTTAGATTTTTTGTTCACTGATGAAAATAAATGATTGACTTCCATTTAAGAATGCATTCTGTGTTTGCACTTTTTATCACCGGCCTAAATATATTACACAGAACTATATCTCTCTACAAAACAATTCTTGTGTCGGTCAACAAATTCCTTACTGCAAAATGCACGACCTACCAATTATTAACGTCTTCTGTTTAAATGTTTCACAATATAAGACACTGGTTCAGCAAGATGCATGTATAAACTTGCAGAGTTTGTAGAAATCCCATCTCTAAAAGTTTCATCCTCATATACATCTACAAATCCACTGCTTGCTTTTCCAAGAGCAGATCGCTTCGTACATTTCACATCGAGCTAATTCCCCCTTAATGACAGGTGTGGGAAATTTTCTATGATATCTTGTAAAGTCAGGTCTCACTATAACGAGAATGAATGGTTTTATTATACATGGCTTTGGAGAAGAGATAGAGGACTACTCTGACTCCCTTTTCTTCCCAGGCAGAAAGAGATAAGGATATTCTTCCAGAAATATTCTAGTTTTGTTTCAAAGAAAATGCGTCAGGGGGCAGAATGTGAAACTGAACTGTGAACTGTGATACTTAAGCTGAGAACGGACGGACAAGAGTCGGAATCATCCTATGAACGGACTTGAAAGGTTCTCCGGTGCACCGTGTTGATTGTTGTTTTTCTCCTGCAATAATACTTAATAAATCTACCTTTTTATTAAAACACGTTCTCCTCTTCGGTTTTTGAACACGCAATGGCGTGTTCAAAAAATCCAACACAGGCTAGCGATTATTGAGCAAATTTGATAGCGTTTAGCACTTCAAATTGTGAGGAAAGCTGCTTTGTCCTGTCAATAAAATGAAAAATCCAAGTTGTAGACCATCCCATGCAGAGAATGAAGATATTATCATACCACCAGGAGACAGACTGTCTACACAAAACCGGTGATGGGGAAAGATAATCTTTGCTAATATAGAGCCACTGTATACGCCTTCACTTTACACATGCAAATCAATCGCAAATTTCACACTGCGAAAGGAATATTAAACACTAAAACGACATCTTATCTAGCAAAGGATCAAGGACACCCCTTCACTTTTTATTTACAATGACTTTCTACACACAGTTTATCATGATTATGATACGTTTTTTGAGTAATTGCTGCATGTATCTTCATGTTGCAGACACGATTTATTTTAATCTGCAAAAAATGTATGTTGTCCTGAAGCTCTTAATGACAGAAGCTGAAGATTAGACAAAAGTACAAACGTATTGCAGATCAATACAGTAGCATGGCTTTATCCTTCATAAGGAAAGGATAAACAAATACGTACCCAATATTACGACAAAATAACATTTAATGAATATTCTTCTCATGTCTGACAGCGTAAAACACATCCAGTGTTTAAAATGAGAACTAATGACCGAGCAAAACAAACGTTACAAAGCTCCAAACGTACATTGCACAATATCCGAGCATCTAACAGAGCTGAATTTCCAGAGAATAGCATCTTCTCGTTTACATGAGGCAGATAAACACTTCTTTGCATAAGTTCAGCAGCAAGAAAGAAGTTGTTGTCACCACGGGAAACGTTCTCCAGTGAAGAACCCAGAATCCTTGAGCAAACACACGACGAGTGCAGTCTGAACTTGAACACCTGGGGTTTGATCCATGTCCTCATCTCCAGTTGTAGTAGGCATAGATGCAAATGAAGGTTATATTGATAGACACGCTGGCAAATAGCAGACCAGGCCAAAGTGTCAGATCCAAGTAACCTGTGCAAAAAAAAAAAAAAAAGTCAGAGTTTGACCCATTTCTGAAATGAGGCACAGGATTAAATATTGTAGCAAAAGTTACAGGCAGCTGTAAACATATTTATATAAATGTATGAAAAAATTCAATAATGGTGTATTTTTTTTTTAAAATTTAAAATTTAGTAACTCTTAGATATGAATCAGGTCTCTGTGGGGGCCATGCAATCAATTATAGTACTTCTTTACAGTTCTTAAAGACTTTGGCTGCATGTTTGGCGTTATTGTCCTGCTGCAGCTTTGGGGGACAGCCATACGCCTCCCTGATGGTACTGCATGTTGTATATGTACTTGCCTGTACTTCTCAACATTGAGAACATCATTAATCCTGATCAAATCCCCAACCCTGTTTGTAGACATGCAGCCCGAGCGTTCAAGTAACCTCCACCATGCTTAACTGTTGCATGCAGATACTCATTATTCTAACACTCTCAAGCTTCTCGATGCAGATCATGTGCAAACATTTTCTACACCCCAGTTCCTATGTTTTTGTGGTAACTCTTCCATGAAGGACACATCTGCTCAGACTTCTCCAGACAGTATATGGGTACCGTAGTCCCAACTGTTTTCTGCCAGCTCTGGGCTGACGGTGCTAATGGGCATCTTCCGATTTCGACAGCTAATTAGCTTGAAGTCATTTCCCTGGCTCACCACAGCATCTACAATCGTCAACGTTGCCTGTTCCTGTTTGCTTCTTCTAGAGAGTCTGCTCTAAAATATTCGTTTGGTAGAGACCTTGTTTAAGATTATTTATGGCCATAGCCTTTTTTGATTTTTCATAACGGAAAGGACAGTGGAGAGTGACAGGAAATTAGGAGAAGAGAGAGTGGGGTGGGATGGGAAAGACAACAGGCAACCGAAAACATTTGTCCTGTGTGCTACCAATACACCACGCCACTGGACAGGAGAGACCTTGTTGAGTTGCAGTATAACCACCTTGTGTTTTGTTGCTCTGATCAATCTTGCCATTACAAGAAATGGTCTTTCTCAACATCAAACTGATCAGAATCCTGCAGAGCTGTTTCTGTTTCAGTCCATGACTGGGTTTCAACCTACATATCACATTAGGATCATTGGCATCTGATAGTTGGTGCCAGTCCATACACCCGACCATAATCCTACAAATGGATTTGTGCAAGTGTAGCTATAAAAATAATACAAATGTATGTTCGTTTGTAGGTAAAAAAAAAACCAACAACAAAAAAAAAACAAATATCGTACATTTAAAAAATTACATTATTCATAATTCTAAAAGCATTCTTTTTTGTGCTACATGCAACAAAATACAAATAAAAATGGAACCCTCAAGCTTTCAAGAGTTGTTTTGAAGACATGGACCATGTAAAATAATAAATGTAGCACGAATATCGTCAGCCGTTAGGTTCTAACTGCTAATTAAAGTGGGCGGAGCCATCCATTGCCATCTTGGCAGTAAAAATTAAAGCTAAACTGAAAAGGCAAGAGGTGTGTAAAGCTGAAAAACAAAACCAATGATCGCTTTCTTAGAACTGTGTGATCTTAATTACCAAAATCTAAGTCTAAATTGATTTAAATACCATGGGGACAGGCACAGAGAACGCTGCAGTTCAATCGAAGGAGGGAGAGATAGATGATGGCTTATCATCCTAGATATCCCCCTACCTCTTTTTCTTTTCTTTGCCAGGTCAAACTCAACCACACCCCTCCGCGAGGTTTTGCATGGTAATTTCCAGTAGCAAACGGCTTAGATATCACAAAGATGTCAACAGCACTGCTTTGGAGCCGTGAATGAGACCTTTTCCAATAAAAAAGACGATCTCACCTTTCCATCCAAGCTTTCCATCACTCCCGTTTCCTGTAGTTGTGTCTACTTGGCAGTTAGAAGATCCAGAAGAGCTACCCAGTCGCTTACGGGCATCCTCAAACACACTGCCCTCATCGATTACAGACCCTGAGGATCAAATACAACAGCTCAACAACTTCTCTAAGACATTATACATAAACTCTTAAAAAAAGTGACACCCCCAAAACCCCCAAAGAACCAAAAAGTTCTTTAAAGCAAATATATCACCTTCAAAACGTGCTTCAACATAATACAACATCTCTCACCGTGACTGTGTGATGGAAAGTAAGGAACCTCAGGGATGTACCGTCCGCTGTGATGGGGTCTTATAGAACTTTGTTCAGTAAAAAATGGAGGTGGTGGTGTCACATTGATGGGCTCCAGAGGAGAGGGAAAGAGCTGCAGCTTCTGCCCACCAATGTTGAGTCTAGCCGGGCTGATGAGTGGCCGGCGCTGCCTGGCGGAGCTGGAGGTAGAAGTGACTGACCCTGCTATGGAAGGGGTGGGTGATGGTCCAGGAGATGATGGACGGCTTCCAGATTTTAAGGAGTAATAATCTATTGGAATAAAAAATAAAAACAATAAATGTAGTCTAATTCCAATACTTTGATCTTTAATGATTGATTAGTTGGCAGAAGTTACCTGAAGGTGGCGACTCTTTACAATGAGATGGTCTACTCCCACTGAACAGGAAACCTGAATCTTTAAAAAAAAAAATAATAATTTCAATCAAAGTACTTTAAATGTGGTCCAGTTTGTTGTATATTTATCAATAACCATTACTATCTTTCTTCATTTTACCCTTATTGTAGGGCCTGGCATTTTTCTGAGCAAACAAAAGAATCCAAACACGCAGAAGAGTAATTTAATGGTTTGCTGGTGTCATTCCAGGAATGCGTGGTTCACAGCTGCAGCAGCACCAGAGCAGATGGGTGACCGTACATGACGGAGCAGGTAGTGGCTCAGCTCACACAAAAACCTTGTCAGGAGCTCTTGGAGAACCGTGACGAGGAGATGAGTGATAATCTAGCACTTCTCTTCAGATGTCTTTCCGAAAATTTGGAAAGCTAAACCGAAGAAAAACTTTTTCAGGATGTAAAGTGACTATAAATGGATACATTTTTGGTGATATGTAAAACTTAAGATGAGGCTAAATAAAGACGCACAACATCACATTTGTTCACTAGTAATCACATTTCCACTAAAATCAAGAACCAAGTTGGGAGGGGGCAACGATTTTCAAACATAAACTCAATATAATATAAAACATAAATATAATATATTGGCCAATTTGAAATGGGCAGGAGTAGGCTGCTAACATGACAATCCAAAGGGAGCTGCACATGCATAGAAGTGACAAACATTGGAGATGAACAGAGCTCTCCCCTGAATGTCCATCAGAAACTTCTTATTTTCCAGCTTGTGTGAGTTGGAATCGAAAAAAAATTACAGATATTAGTTACGGATACTCCCATTTTGCAGTTTTAGTTTCTCTTTTTAAGGTTAAATCTGAACTTGGAGGTCCATTGAGTTTAGAAAAATTTAACCAATATTCTTGTTTTTATGTTACACTGATTGCAAAACAACGTAGTTTTGCAATTTTCACTTCTACTACAATGAAAAGGTTGTTTTTATAATTTTAAACATTTGTTTATTCCAGATGTGTGCAGTAAATAAAATAAAAAAAAAAATCACATAATAATAATAATATTAAAAAAAAGTTTGAATAGCCATTAACATTATATTCGTTTTAAGAGTCTTTTCAAGAAGAAAATAGCTACGTTTGAACAATTTGAGCAGCTTTTTGGTGAGATAATACAAACTGGAGCAACTTTTTTTAGAGATCCGACATCATGGTGTGGGGAGCTTTGTTTTGAAACTAGCATACAGATTTTGTTTGTGAGGACAAGTATTGGAATCGCATTTGGAACTCGCTATAAGAGTTACTTTTCTTGGCAATTTTTTTCACACGTTTGGAGTGGATTGTAACATAGTCACCACCAGGTGGCAATCATGTATATCGATATGTATATAGATGCTTAAGTGAAGAAGAGAGACTGAGACTGGCTAGACCCTTGACTGTATATGACATAGACAAAGTGTCAGTGACATCACCCAATTGTTTATGGCAAAGCGAAATGAGGCTCAGAGTGGGCGTCACCTTTGTGAAAGTACGTCACTTCCCAGTAATCGAAAATGGGCAAAAGATCCAGACATGGGCGTAGAAACCACACACACACACACACACACACACACACACACCCAAAAAGAAACAACCAACAGTAAAATCTAAAAACAAAACAAAGGGTTCATCAGATGAAATTATGAAGATGACGTATGACAAGACGGGTTGAAAGAACGGTCAATCTTCCGCCCCTCAAGACACCATGCCTAACTTTAAGGCTTAATAAATCGTAAACCAACAAATAAAAATAAAATAAAAAAAATGCACCCTCTCAGAATGTTCATGAAAGTCAAATTTAGGGATTCAATAGCAAAAAAAAACTATTGGAGACAGGGGTGGAAATATGAGTTTCAGCTTCAAAGTTGCCAATTTTAACATTGGAGTGAATGAGAACCTGCTCAAGTGGCCGTGAGAGGAATTACAGTTCAGTCACTTCCTGCCCCTTGCGCTTGACAAGTGTTTGAGTTGAGAAATAAATACACAATTTGAGTTAACTCACTCAGTGTGACTATTATTCAAAGTGCTCAAGTAAAGAAACACTACAGACGTCCTTCACACTCACTGTTTTGTGCAGTGCACTTAGTGATCCATTACTTTAGACGTACATTAGTGATGTGATAGAATTGGGGGAAGCAATGCTAGTTGCTATTTTATAAATACAAAATTTAACTGCTGCAAGAATTCAACTGCAGAACTAAAGACGCAAGTGGATTTCAGATATTGAATTACAAAACCCATGTGCTGCTAGTGCTTGTAGTCTTTCAGCAAAAGAGGATTAAACTCTGGGCCTCACTCACACCTGCAGAGATCTGCATCTGATTACAGGAGGCCTATGTTCATCATCTCGTCTGAAGATCCACAGATGAAACAAACCACGATTCGGCTCCTGTCTCAGAACACTTATTTAAACACCACTCCCGACATCATCGTGATCCTGGGATTTAAAGCCTGTGTGTATTACAAAGCCCCGTTTACAGAGAGCTTGGAGTTGAAAAGAAACGACGGAGCAGGCCAATGTTTACTGAGAGATGTACGGTAACCCAAAGGGGTTGTCGTCGGTTTGAAACGTCAGATGGGTCGAAAACATAAAAATGTGAAAACAAAATATATTTACACATCTGACAAACTGTCTGTTCACAAAATGCTGTTTGGAAAATAATCGGGGTAAAGTGCAATGGCAAGAAAATTTCCCCCACACCATCACACCACCACCACCAGCCTTAACCATTGATACACGGCAGGGTGGATCCATGCTTTCATGTTGTTGACGCCAAATTCTAACCCAACAATTCGAATGTCACCGCTGAAACCGAGACTCAGACGAGTCTCAACATATTTCTTTCTATTTTCCAATTGTGGCAAGCATTTGCAAATTGTAGCTATAGTTTCCTGTTCTTAGCTGACAGGAGTGGCACATGGTGTGGTCCTCTCCGGCTGTACGCATAGAGTTGCTGCCATGTGATGCCAACTGTCGTACATGCATACCCTTCAAAACTACCATCAGAAAAACACCCTGTTGGTATTGTTTTCTTGTCCCAAAACCTGTTTAGTTCCAATTCCAAGCTTTAACTGGAATAGTAATGGGAGGGGATAAACAATGATTCAGATTAATTATGCAAATTCAGCCCTTCTCTTTTTATTATTCTCTGAATAATGTGGTTGGCATGAGGACATGTTTAGAAAGTACATTTGACAACTATTAGAATAATGAAATTTGATCGCAAAAATGCAACCTCTTTAACTCTGATTAAACTACAATTTTCAATTAACAAACGTTTTAATTTTATTTAATTTGCCCATTATTCTTTAAACGGAATGGTATACAGAGATGAAACAGACCGGTTGTGATAAAACAAGAAGAAGCTACGTCCTGTAACTAGAAACCCATCAGTGGTGGGAAAATCCCTGTAGCATACAGGTACCTGAAGACACCGCACAGACCATTTTTCAATCACACTTTGCAGTTTTCTTTGGCAGTTGGTAAAATTCCCCTGCTGGGTGCGGCAGTGTCTGGAGTGAAGAGTGAACAGAGTTCCTTGTACCGTGCATTTAGTCAATCATTGACCCAAATCTTTCCCAGCATGCCCCTCTGCTTTCACAAAACAGCACCTGGAACACCTCATTTCCAGACCCCCCTCCACAAATAGCAAAAGCAAATACCAAATAGTAATGAATCCATTAATTCAGAAGTTTCCCAGCATGCTGGCGGATCTAATAATCAGTTTAATCACACATCGGTCTTTACAATAAAGTATTTCGTAACAATAGTAGCCGCTTTTATGTAATTTTGCGGGACGAAAAGGCAGAAATTATCCATTTTGCTCCTGGATCGTAAGCGACTGAAACACGTCTGACCAATCACAGCTTGTCGCTAGGCTACAGCAACTCGTAACGATTCTGGCAGAACGATGAGTGGTGGAACAATCCGTATTGTGGTTTTAAAACCAGTGCATCTGAATCCATGTACGCTCTGTCATAGTTCACAAATATTAGTCTGACTTTTAAGAGACTTGAAATGTAGAATTGCTAGATTGATGGCTAAATAAAAAAAGCAAAGTCTCCCTTCACCATACTCTTACCTGCCCGAGCGAGGGATGGAATGGTTCCCAGTGATAGGGCTCTGTTGAGGCGTCCCGGCAGAGAGGACGGTGACAGTTTTCGTGTCCGGTGAATCTGCTGCTGGAGGAGCAGCTGGGGTAGATTTGGTGGAGGTGTAAGGAGGAAACTGGGGGATCCAGACAACAGTGCTCCAGGGTTACTGCAGTAGAGCCCCGGAGAACCGCCCGAAAAATACCTACAACACACAGAGGAACAGTCAGCATTCCACTCATCCAGTACAGAGTGCCTGAGTTACTATGGCAAGAGACTGGGCAAACACTTGCAGATCTAAAGATTTCAAAGCAGATGGAATTATGGAAACACGTGCATTTAAGCTAGAAAATTCTCCATTTCTGATAAATCATATACTTAGTTGTACATTTTAGGGAAATTCAACCTTATCTGTTCCCCCCCACCCCTATGCACTTGTAAGGAAATTAGGAATCTTTTAAGCATTTTAGTGAAAATAGTGAATATTTTAATGCCATATTAAGAATACAATATCCTTGCATCCCGAAAAACCCAACAGCTTCCGAATCAAGTTTGGGTTTTTTATGGAAAATTCTGGAGTTTTCTCATTTCTGTGTGCTGATGGCTTACACTTACACAAAACATTAGTTCCTTCTGATCATTTACATTTTCAATATAGATGCTTTAGAAAATCCAATCACACCATTTGAATTATTAAAAGTGTTTTATTTTTTTTTCTTTAATAGGGTTAGACACAAAGTAAAGTTCAAATACAATCCACATTTTTAACACCAGTTACTCAAACAATAAAAAAAGGAATTACAAAATACTTGGTAAAAATGTAGTTTTTGGACAGAAAACAATTCACAAAACTCTACAGTACAGTTCACATCTGATCCAAACCAGTAAAGACCAGTGATTTGTGGTGCACATTACAGAAAACACGCAGCAAGGTTATTAAACATGTTTCATTGGGGTGTTTCTCAAAATCTGCCACCAGCAAAACATTAACACCAACTTCCCAATAATGTTTTAAAATGTGTCATAATAAAACGTATACAAAATTCAGTTTGAAACGGTACAGTTGAATTTGGTACAGTTTCTCAAGTTTAACAGTACAAACCTTCATTAAAAACAGTTTAATTCAAAGGGGACCTCCGATGAAAAAAATGTTGCTTGAACACAAATGTGTCAGATTAGTGTGAACACAAACCTTCCTATTATGATCTTTTAATTAATCACCTCATTGCCCTTTAAAAACAAGCAGTTTTGCTATTGCTTTGTGATAGGGCTGCCATTAATCCGATTGATGAAACAGGGTTGAAAAACTACAACGGAAGAGTTACTATTGTATTTTCAGTTAAGAACTCTGTGGAAATTCAAAACCTTTTATTGCAAACCTGCTGTAATCTTTTTGTGATAAAACCCAATGTGAAACTCACCCAAACTTCGCATCGACCCACCCATAGTGTATCATCATCATCATCATCATCATCATCAATGGTTCTAAAAAATTAGCGTTCGAAACTTTTGTTGTGTGATGAACATCTTTATTAATGGAGGAAATATGCCTTTTGTATGCTTGACAATTAATGTCGACATTACTCAAAGTAGAGGGGGGCAGGGTGAGTACTGCTCATTTGAAATGTTTTTTAGAATGGAGAACCTTTTAGTTAAAGGGTACTTTTGACAAATGCAACATTAGCTGCGTTTCAATCTACCTGTTTCTACGCACATTTTGGAATATCACATAAAAAGGAGCCTAGATAGAAACAGCAAGATGCGCATACATTATGAAAATGCGCATAAAAAAAAATTACGCAACCAACTGAGTATGATAAACCTTTTAGATAATAAAAAATGTCCATAAACTACAATTTAAACGCATTTACCAAATAAATCCCAATGCGAAGCAATTTTCTGTCTGAGCTGGGGAGTGATTGGGACTAAACCACTGAGCGATTTCATTGCACAATATCTGAAATGTCATTTTGATCATTCTAAAATTCCTTATCCAAAAGATTTTCACCTCCCAGAGCTGTTCCCAAACAGCAGTTTCGCCTCTGTGTTGTAAGACGCAAGTAGATTATTATAAACCAAAAAAAAAGGTCTTTCCTAAAAGCGCCAACTTTTATTTTTCTTTTGATATTTGGCACCAGTTTATCAGGAAGTGACAATTTTCTTCTCTTGGACTCATTGAATATTTGCAAATATTGTATGTAATATTCCAGTTTTCCGCATAAATTTTATTTGCATCTTTGTATGGAACATGAGGATTGCTATGTTGCAGACCATAAAGAACCAGATCAAATTGTGATTGGTCATCTGATGTCCCCTTTAAAGTAGGTAGTCAAAGAAGAATAAATATACTGAGGTCGTGCTTTATATAAGCACAAACTAGATTTTCACACTCTAAAATGAGTTCCAGCTAATAACACACAGTCATTAATATTCACACACTGACTTTGGCAAAACCCTCAAAAGGAAACATGAAACTCAAAAACAAACACATCTATAGTCAAACCCAAATGTGCCACAACTACATGGTTTTAGTTTATTAAATCAACTCGAAAGTTATACTGTTTCACGCCAATATGAATTTAATTCTTTGAACTTACTTATTATAACAGTTAAAGTCTTTAGTCATCATTAACATCCATTAACATGACTGAAGTAAACGTTGCAGCAGATAGAATTGTTAAATTTATGGCTGGACTAAACAATATAAAACAGAATGTTACAGTTATTACAATTATTATATGTGTGGTACACAATCCGGGGAGCTTGCATGATTTGCAGGCATGTATGCACGGACCTTATGTAGTTGACATGTCACAGTTTTCCTGCCCCACCTGACATCATGTTACGCCAAGGTGTCCATATAAAATTTTCTATAAAATGTAAATTAAAACTAAGTAATATGTACTTTATTATAATTATATTACATGTGCATTTTGGAGAAAAAAAAAACCCTGGATGATTGTGATGGAAACGCATTTACTGAATAAATCCCGAAAGCAATGCATTTTTCAGTCGGAACTGGAGGACTTAATGGACTAACCACCAGACTGATTTCATTGCACAAGGTCTGAGGTGTTGTTTTGGACTCATTGGATGGAATCACACAAAATTTTATCTGATATTCCAGTTTTGCATATAAATTTAATTTGTATCTTGGATGGAAAGTTGATTTGGAAGTTGTTTACCTAAAGCTTGTAGTACAAGTATTATAGACCTATCTCAACAACAGCATGTTGTTAATATGTAATGTATAAATATATGGTACATTTTTGCCTAGACTATGCACTCACATGAAAGAATTATCAAATTTGGGAGGAAAAAAAACAGTCTTTAGAAAACAATGCATAGTGCAAATTAAGAAATATATCAGTTAAGAATATTTTTAACAAATACTGTTATTTTTTTTTAATCCTTTCACCAAAACTGACGTATTCCCCGGAATAAACCATGCACAAACTGAAGTACACGTGATACCACTTGGGACAATTCCATTTCCACTACATAGATGTCCATGCATGTGTGTCTGCAAATCGTGCGTGCAACCCGGTCGTGTACCGACAATGTTTGTACACAATGACCTTCCAAGTTTTTTTCTCAGGGTTTAGTGTTTCTTTGGTGAGTTAAATTCTAAATTCTTGGAGAACCATTAAATAAAAATGGGGAACACTTGGGGAAAAAAGAAGTTACAGACAATATATGTCTAAGTCACATTATTAAACACTTTGTTCACAGCAAACATTATATTCAGTCGTTCAATTCAATGGCGCCAACCCACCACACAAGCACACAGTCACATGCTGCTGTGCATTTATAGAACATAGAATAGGTAACAAACAATTGACAGAATAGCCTTTCTCTGTAAAGCATTCTAAAAAAAAAACATTTCACTCTTAGTTAAATAGCTGAAGGCTAGATGTTGCAGCAAGTTAATGTGGTTAGTAGTTTTCATACGAAATGACAGAAGCACATAAAAAAGCTTTACGGTTTAAAACAATGAAAAAGATTTAAATAAACTTTTCTTCTTTGAAGAAATCATCAAAGACAGAACTCTTCCTTAAACGCCGATCTGCATTGTTGTAGCTTATACTTGAAACCAAAAGCATAAACTTTTGGTTTCATGCTTGGTGGCACGCAGTTAAGATTGGCAAGCAAAAAAAACCTTGAATGCTTTAATTGCAGAAATAAAAATACAATTCAATTCAGCTTCCCTAAATTGAAATGTTGACGTAAACATTGATGCATGGGGTAAGCATTTTTCAACATGACCATAACACCAGGTCTCTGTGGACTGGTGTACCCCAGGGATCCATTTTAGGTCTAGTTGTGTTTTAGGTTTCATTTACGTATATTTTAAATAAAATACCATGTAAGTGACCTCTGGTCAACTCCGCTAACTGAATTTTCTTCACGTGAACTCACCGGATCAAGTGCAACCTCACTGGTTTGTCAACAGTGCAGAGGATGTCCGTGTGATACTTATCTTCAGAAAACGGTAGTGAAGATTTATTTGGTACATTCAAAGCAATTTCATGACAACCATGCCCTGGAATGTGACTTTATCTGAGATCAGCTGCTCCTGAGGCATGGTTTTAAGTGTCTGTACCAGAAGCTCCCAAAAACATAACCTCAGCCTTTAAATTGGCTTATAGGAAGGCGCAGGACACTATTGCACAGGATGTAGTCACATTATAGATGTCCTGTGTTTATGGCAACATATGGTTTACTTGTCTGGTTTATCACTTGTTCATAATTATCTTATATAGTGGAGTTATTATCTGTGTGTGTGTGTGTGTGT
>SRMA01026550.1:150661-220609 GCA_007224835.1 Danionella cerebrum | reverse complement strand
TATATATATATGGCACATTGTATACTGTTTTAGTGTTGTCTCAATTCACATTAGACATGTGTTGGCACAGAGTGTAATAAATAAAGCTTGAATTGACAAATTAAATTTAAAGGGGTCATGCTTGATAAACTACATTTAAGAGCTGACGGAACGATAAAGAATGTTGAAACGGCTTTTGTTGGAGCCAGCTCCAGTGTAAAATGAGTGTAAATAAGAAAATAGTTGTGATGCAACGACAACTTTTCTGAGTCGCTTTGATTAGGGAGGGTTAATTAAACCTAGAAATCTAAACCTAGAATCTGCTTTCAAAGATGGCTTCCAGCGTTTAATTAATTGGAGTAATTTAATCGTTCACTAAGGCTACGTATTAATAACCAAAACTCTTTATCATAACCAAAACACTTGATCATTAATTTACATTTTATTATCAATGTTCTCCCCTTCTGCCAAAAGTAGCATTAGAAAGACTCTTTCCATTTGAGATCAGAAAACATTGAGCTGATCTGTGCATTTATCAAGGCTATAGTTTGCCGGGAACTGTTGAGATGCAGTCTGTCACAGGGATTATCAAAGGGCTTGAATAAGCAAAACTTCACCAATCGCGTTTAGAATATGACGGTGAAAGGAGCACGAGATGCCATCAATAAAATGCCATTTCTTCTTCAAAACAATTGTTGATATCCAGACAATTGGACACCCAGCTTCGATCTAGTTCATAATCCCATTTACTTCATCTCCGTTTGTGGTTTTTTGAAAAAAAAAAATAATAATAATAATAATAATTCACCCATAAAACTATGCACTTGCCTATTTGCATGTATTCTAAAGGTATTAGTTTGTTAGTGTAAGCTGAAAACAGCTCAGTGGGAAATGTTTACATCTGGTAAAACCCTCGAATATGTCTTAAGTGAGTCCGATCAAACAAATCTCATGAAATTCCTAAGCTTGGTGTTACTGCTCAGATTCTGACCTGCGACCTCTGGCTCTTCTCTGACTTGTAGATTTGTGAGTGGCCACAGCGGCAGCAAATCCCACCAGGCAACACGCAGAAGTGATGCCAAACCGGACTGTTTCCAACCAGTCAGGGATTTCAGTCTTCAGGTAACACTCGGCCAGGAAAAAAGATACCACCAGGAGCCAAAGCACAGATGCCACTGCATCAATCCTCCGCAACCTACAGAGGATGAACATGGATCCTTAATATTAAACATCTCACACATTGTACCTTTATACATACAAAAATCTCCAATCCCAATCTAGGATTCTACATTCTAATCTGTTTATATTATTTTACCTAAGGGGCCCAGCCATCAGGACTCCTGTGACGCATGTTAGGAGTCCTACGGAGGCCACAGCCATCTTGTGGTCTGTTCCAGATTGCCAGGCAAGACGTGCATTTTCCACAGCCTTTTCTGGAAGTAGACCAACCAGATCATCCCAAACCATCCCTCCCTTATCAGTCTTGCTTTCATTTTCGTTTTGGATGACTTGTTTAGGGGGAGCAACTCCTCCGCTTAAGATCTGGGGGCCAGACAGGTTCTCATCTCCACTTCCAGAGAGAGCCACGGCGACCAGGAAGGCACATGTGAGAAATGAAAGCACCCGAAGTAAGATCAGCCAGGCCGGTGTGGTAAGAGAGTAGCTGTTCTGTAAAAAGAAATAAAAATGATTTGATTAGTATATCAAGCTTGATTTAAAACTATGCATGAATCAACAGAAGCTCTACAATAAATTACTCTAGGCGTGAAAGGAGCAAGAGAGAACAGGCGTTATTCTTATCTCTGGTGATCAATTCAACACATCCATCCTCAGTTTAAGAAAGCACAAGAAGCTGAATGATCATTAATCACAATTTTTATAAAAAGTGCACATCAGAATGACATAAAAGAGCAGTCTCCGGGTTTGAAATGGTGGTAACTAGGGGTGTAACGGTTCACGGGGATGTATTGAACCGTTTCGGTTCGGCCTGTTCGGTTCGGTACACTTGCGTACCGTTTCGGTATTCGGTATTTTTATTAGATTATATAAATTTATTATTAGCGCGATATTAAGCGCAGCGGAACTATGTTCCTAGGCGAGTTTCCGCACGGACGCTATTGAGTGAAACACAGTAGCGCTGCACGAGTAGCTGTAAGAAATGGACACAGCGAAAGAGAAGCCAGAGCTTGAAGACACTTCACTACGGTCTCGTGTTTGAGAACACTTTGGCTTCTCTGTTAAAATACATAACGGGGATAGACGAGTGGATACATTTAAAGTTGTATGCCGACATTGTTCCACGGAGATCGGAAAGGCAACACATCTAACATTTTCTACTGCTGGAGATATTGTCACTGCAACCAGATCTGTGCTCTCTTCAGAAAATGTGGATAGGTTAATCTATCCTAACTAGTTGCAGTATTTCATTTTTTATTTAAAAAAATGTGCTTTTCTTTATAAAGAGTGCAATTTATTTAAAATATCACCCAAAAGTGTCACTTTTATTTTATGCAAGAATTCTATTGTGTATTGGCAGCTTTTCAAAATAAAGATTATGTAAGTTCTTATTGTTTTGTACCAAACCGAGCTCTCCAAGACACTGTACCAAACCGAATACGATTTTAGCGTACCGTTACACCCCTAGTGGTAACAAAGAGATCCCCACCTTAATGAAAGCTTTGTCTGCATCCCTGGTGCGTCTGAGTTGATGGTTGAAGATCAGAGCCCTGAGTTGACGGTTCTGATGTTTGATATAATACTCCACAGCGGTCTGACACGGCCGGCACAACTTGTATGTCTGCTCCAGATGGTGCTTGTACACCTCAATCTCCTCATCATAGTTTCCCTGAAATTGTGGTGAACACAAAAGTTTTACCCTTTAAAACAAATCTATTTACAAAGCCATCCATGTTTTGGGTGGGGGTGGGTAACTTTTCTGGTGGCTTTGTTGAAGTTTGGAGGCCACACGTCTGCTTTGATCGATTTTACTCAGTTCAGTGGATTGGTGCTGTTTCTCCAGCTTTTCAATTAAATTGAGGAGTTCCACGAGGCTCTATTGATAGGCCTGATTTTATTTGCCTTTTTTATTACTTCCAATTCAATTATTTTTAAATTTTTAACACATACACAAAAAAACTTACTAAAACTGAAAGAGTTCAGTTTCAAAATGTGATAAACAGCATTTTCTTTTAAAAACGAGAGCCACTTTTTTCAAATTTGAAACCCCAAAGCCAATTTTACATATTTTTTTAATAAAAAAAAAATGGAAAAATGCAGCAGTTTTATAATCATTCCAAGAAGATGGAACATAATCAAGACATTTACAAGTCCAATATCTGTGTGTGGGTTCTGACTGTTTAACTGATCTATTCCGGGACCGGCCACTTGATTCAATATCGAGGTTGTTCGTTAATGAATTTTGAACGGTTTCATACAAAAAAATTTATTGATGCCTTGGACTTACAGGATTTTAAAAAAATTTATTAAATAAATGTAAATAATAATATTATTAATTAAACAAAAAAAATATTTTAAAAAAAAATATCTAAAATAAAATATTTTAAGCAAAACAAACTTTAAAGCAAATCTTTAAATATTAAAATCAGTATTTCAAAGTTTTGTTTGTATGACTGAGATGCTTTATGAAGGTTTGGAACAGAAAATGGAGATTTTCTTCAAACCACTTTCAGTTTATTCTCAAAATAGAGTTATGGTGTTTTGTAAAAAAAAAAACTAAATATGGTTTTGAAAAAAAAAAACAACTAACATTATATAAAAAATATATAAATGCACAATAGCGAGGACATGGGAGATTAAAAAAAAAATAAGAAATTTACATCATATTATCACCAGTGTATTAAGCAAGCTGCGTAAGTTTCTCGATAAGCTCATTTAATTTACAAACATCTTAAAATGAAAAGGGTAAAGGAGTTTAATTAGAAACTTACATCATCCCTAGGGATAAAAGAGGCCAGCTGCTTAATCTTCACCGTCTGGTTGTTGTTGCACTTCTTGCACAGGAGCATCTGGCAGTTAACCCACTGCAGGGTCTTGGGTGACTCTGGGACTTCAGCAGAAACGCCGTGATTGAGATGTTCCATGTACTGAGCAGGAATGGGTTTGTTATAATCTCCATTCTGCAGATCAGAAACAAACATGAAATGATTAGACAACAGTAAAATTCTGAGGTTACAATAGAACTGGTTGGCTTTTTACAAAACGACAGAATAAAAAAAAAGTACATAACAGCAGAATATAATATAGATTTTAACACAATATAATAAGTAATGTTGAATACTTCAAAATAAATACAGTTATGGAATTTTTTGGGATCCAAATATTCCTACAAAGCGCCAATACCTCTTGAAAGCCGTTGTACTGCTCGCAGTTTGGACAGTCCCAACAGTTTCGGTTTCCATAAGGTACAACTGTGTCCTGATCGCAAAACCAACAATTCACTTGAACTTCCGTCGGTTTCTTCCTGCAGAGTGAAACCACCATTTAGAAGAAACCAGCAATTCCGCCACAATCCACAAAATCACCAAATCATTTTACTTTACACCAGGCTCTTTTCATGGCAAACAAATACATAGTAATATCTACGTAAAACAAAGGTAAAAATAAAACAATTATATCTTAAAGAAACGAAACAACCAATATAAATGATAAAACGGATGATAAAAATCTTGACATCATCATGTAACCAACAAGTTTAAAGAGTGAATTGCAGTATTGCCAGCAAACACATTATTTTAAGGTATATCCAATTTCTTACCATTTTTACTAAAGGGAGACAGGTCATTTCTCAAAATGTGATTATTTATTTAAGGTATGGATTTGATCATTTTATGTCAAAACAAAACAAAACAATAAATCACATAAACTTCCCTATAGAAGTTGATAAAAATATTCATGAATATACTGAAGTTAATAAGATCACGACATTAATATTTATAGATTTCTACATTTGAAACGGAATAGTAAAATAAATCAAACGATTTGCAGTATCACTTTATAGTAAAAGATGTAGGGATTCTGGTACAATAATTGCAAGCCACTCATATTTTTTGACAGTTCAATGACAGATATTGCATTAATTCCTTAGAAAAGATACAAATAAATTAAACAAGGAAACAATCTGCTCATGTAAAATTATTGCCGCTTTTAGGCAGGTGTGAAAAATATTTTCTTTTTGTATATTTACAAAATGCAAAGTGAAAGACAACAAAAATCTAAATTTAATCAATATTTAGTGTTACTACCGGCATTATTTCTAATAGACACACTTGCACAAAGTCCGGGATTTGGTAGGATTTTCATCCAGAGGATGATTAAGCAATTGACCCAAACAGGTGCTAATAATCATCAATACGTGTAGTTTGAACGAAGGCTGATCACAGCAACAAGACACAAGGTAGTTATACTACATCGGCAATGTCTCATCCAGACGAATATTTAAAAGGAGAATGGGGTTTTGTTGACGATTGTAAATGAAGTGGTCACAAGGAAACTTATGCAAGAAACATCAAGCTAATCTTCAAAAATGGAATTCACCAGCAGTGCAACCAGTGGGACTACAGTAAAACCATCAAGGAGGCAACAGTCAAGTACAGTGGAGGGTCCTTGGATGTTTGGGGTGCGTTCACTACATTTTGTTCATTGATGTAAATAAACATTATGAAATAAACTTCCACTATTGAATGCATTATTGTTAACAGATTTTTCCACAAATTTGTGCACAATACTGTAAATGCTCAGAGTCAACTGGAGTCAAGTGCATCTGATTGAGTAAAGAACAAAGACATGCACTGGATTATAAGTGGGAGTGGATGCTAGATTGCTATTGTGGCCACCAAAACCATTTAGATGCGACAACATTACAAAGCGTTTAATCTCACGCCTTACCAGTAACTTAACTTGTAATAACGTGTGCATTTAATTGACTGTATATAATGCAGATAAACAAGAAAGATAATTCAAGCACTGGATAGGAAATTGATAAAACGTTACTCGGCCCAGTAACATCCCATGGGCAGTGTCACAATACCGTGTAGCGATTCTGAAGATGAGCGCTCCTCCAGCAGCAACAGCCGTCGCTCCCACACCCCCGACCACAAACGGTGGGTACTCCAGCAGTATTTGATTAAAGACCTCCATTTCGAACAAAAGTTAAGTGTAGTGTTGTTCAAAATTGTCACACGCTAAACAGCGCATGCAACAACAGGAGAGCGCTTCTATCCGACTGACTACAAAATGGTCATTTCCGGATCAAGCGTGCGGAATCAAAACATGTCAAAATAAAAGTCTTTTAAGTGTCGCTACTTCTACAACAAAGGTAAATATTCTGGCAACTACTTTAATTTTTTTTATTTAAGGTGAATTAACCATACATATAATAAACTTTATCCTAAGATTACTTTTTTTGAGCGGAAGCAATTTCGTTTTTAACTAATTGTATCTAAATTAAGCTTTAAGATGTCATTCAAAAATATGTCCAAAATTACCAAAAACATTCTGAGCCAGTGGCTAGTTTAGTGTTCAAATAGTTTCTATTTGCAAGAACATTGAGGCTAGAAGTGTGGGAAAATTTTTGGGATTTGCAGGATCCCACTTCTCTCCCATTGACTTCTATAGGATATTTTACTTTGCTATGCTAAAAGTAAAAGTACACCATTCCTCAATAATCTGCACGATTAATGCGCGTTTCACCCTCATAACATAAAATATTTAACATTGATTTGAAAAGGTACCAAAACTTCACAAGCAATTAGCACCCATTGCGTTGTAAGATAACGGAGAGTGCTGAACTTAAATATACAAAATAATACTACTTTATTAGAAAATGCTGTAGAAACATAAGGTAAATATAATGCACTGCATGATAGTATGATAGTGCAGTCATAGATATAATACCCTAATTCCTCCACTAGATGCCAGTTGAATCTCATGTATGGAGTTCAATACAGTGCTGGCCAGACATTTGTCCTATTTTTTTTTTAAATGACAGAAACAGATAAAAGTCTTTCCTGAAGCAAGAGAAAGCTGAGTTGATTAAATGATTGATCAAGGTGCCAATTCTTTATAGCCTATATTTTAGTTTACACAAAGCTTCTCTTTTGCATGTTTGATTGAACAAACACATATCCCACTAACTAGAAGTAAAGCAACTTTTAAGGAAAATAATTTCAAATATATATTTTAAAATAAATAATAATAATAATAATAAAAAAAACATTATTAACCCTTCCTAAATATTCTCTCATGTCATCATTGGTTAAATAATTGCACAAAGCTGAATTGCTCCTCTCAATGACAATACAGGTCTTTGTTGACGTTACTAGATCATAATCTTCCTTTAATGATTAATTTGTGTGTGTAGTGTTGTCACAGATAAGCCGTCAGTGCTCACGGCTCAAAGATCAAACTCTTGTTTGTAACCTCGTCCTGATAAAAGTAAACAGAAGGTATTCTGGGATCATTGACTTGATCCTTACTTTCCAAAGTCTAGATTCATAAACCAATTCCAAGAGATTTAAACAATATGTTTATTGTTCTAGTTCAGTTCAATAGTTTTCTAACAGGACAATAATGTCATAATTTACTTTAATAAGCAGCATATGCATCAAGGCCCTTAATAAAATATACAGTAAGATGCAGAAATGTTTCTGGTGAATGGAATTGGTCAGACTGCAGAATGATACCAGGGGTCACATAACACTAAATTGGGACAAAACCGCAATAAAAGCAGGACCTCAGAGTAAACCATCTCATAGGCTTTCATTACAAAAAAAAAAAATCACATCCTTTCTTTTCAAGGACATAAAACCAATGATTAACTTCAAAAACCATTGGACACGTACCATAAGACAGATCCAATGAATTCAACAGACTGCAACAAGTTGCTCCAGTACTGCTAATAAGAATAATTTAGTTAACTTAAAAGCACTAAAAGTATATTCAGATGACCTTTCTCTGTACACTGATACAGTATACTTAAACAACTATGCAATATGCGCCATAAACAAAACACAAATGAGCAACGCAATTCAGCTCTTTTCATCAAAATAAAAAAGGGTTTTAATGTCTTTGGGTAATTCAGACGGATATCCACCTCCCACGAGAGCTGGAGGAGACAGTGTGTGGTTCATTTGGAGGGCTCAGCAAGCAGGTGGACGATAAGCTCATAGGTGGACAGCACTATGGCCGTGTTGGGGATCTGCCTGATGAGCTGTGGAATGAGTCCTCTGTAAAAAGCAGCGTAGCCCTCCTCGACTGCCACGAGACGCGCCGTCTGACAGAAGTACTTGTATTTGCTTCCTTCCTCTCGGAGCCGCGTCCGAATGACCTCTGGAAGACACATCGGGAAGTTAGAAAGAAAGTTGTTCAGACACCATTTAAAAAAAAAACTTTTACAGTTTACACAGGTTGGTAAAGCTTTAATATAAGACATTTTTCTAAAGATCATACAAACTGAAATCTAAGACTAGTTTATGCATTTGAGGAAAACGGATCAAAAGAAGGTATACTCTGATTTGGAAACGGCTTTTCTCTCCATTTAGTGTTTCCTCGTGTAATTTACCAGAGAGCGCTGTGAAGAGCCTACAGTCAGGTGTTTTTGTGGGCATCTTTGTATAACTGGGTTTATTTTTAGAACTTGTGGGATACGAATTAATAGTGTGAGACTTATTAAAGGCTTGATTCGTGTTAGTACTTTAATATAAACATCTGTAACCAATTGCAGTGAAGAGCAATAAAATTACATAAGAACTGTGTAATTTATCTAGTGGCACCAGCGGATACATTTCCAAAACAAACAGAGCCATTATTACATGACCATTGGGGCAGGCCAAGAACGAGACAGTGTTACCAATCGCTGGCGCTAGAGGTTACACAATACTACACATGACCCATTCGTTAACCTTAAAATAGGACGGGGATATTATTCATTTAAAACAATTAAAAATAATAATAAAGCACATACATGCACAGAAAATGTAATATTTCAAAATAAAAGTCCCTTTTTGTTAGCGTTATATCATAATCATCAATAACATACTATTAAATATAATAGCATTTAGTAAAATACCATTATTATTTTTCTCCTCATTTTACTTCACTTTTACTATAATTACCAAAGAAGTTGAAAGGCCTGCCTTAAAAGTAGCGCAGCCATCTTATTATATCATAAGCAATCCCTTTAGAGTATATCTATAGCTGAGAACCGGCTGACACCAGTTTGTGCTGGCTGATGGGTAATAACATCCTACCATGTGGATAAGCTATGCAGGAGGCACAACCCTTGGCAAAGGCTGCAGCGAACATGAGGCCCAGGAAATCCGAAGCGCCTTTCTCTGAGGCCGCGTCAGTCGTAGGGAATCGTCTCTGTGCCATGTACTTCTTCAGTGTCTCATAAATGAGGAAGCAGATCATGGTTTCCGAAATGCCAGCGTATGATGCAGTCAGACCCCTGTAGAAGCCCCTCATGCCCTCTGTACTATAGACGTAGCGGGTACACTGGAACGCATTCATTTTTTTCTCCCCACGTGCTCTAAATAAAAAAAAAAAAAAAAACATCATGATGACATCTTTCATTTGCATTGCAGCGTTTACTTTGCGTGCATGAACGAAGGGAGAATTCACAGCAGGCTATTTGCAGAGCATACCATGTGACACTCTTCTCATCTGACCCCCGACAGTTTATGCTCGCTGCCCTTTATAGTGCAAAATTAGAACATGCCGGCTAAGCCTCTCCTGGTGCGTCAAGGTGGATATTTTAACCGTGGCAGACTAGATCACATGCTTGTCATAAGATAACACAACAGAAAGACTAAAGCACTTCAGTTACCTCACAATACAGACACCAAAAACACCATAACTCAAGAGACTTGTACAGCTAATGAGCATGAGGCAAAGTTTCCTATTGGCTGAGCACAGTACATACTTTCTCTCCAGCTGCATCCTTGTTTTGACCATCCAGACGGGATTCATCAGAGAGTTTGTGATAAATGCTGAAAGAAAAACACAATTAAGGATCTTTTCAGCACGAGTCACATAAAGGTGAACCCTACTTCTGAGAAATGCCATCAACAATGTTGGCTAAAAGACTCATGAAATGGAATGTCAATCTGTTGGTTATGGTTTATTTTTGGAAATAATTAGAGTCAGAGAACTGAAAGTGGAAATGCTCAACTGTATCTCCTTGAATTATTAATTGATCCTGTCAATCATATTTTGAAGATACCTCAGAAATGGTGACAAAAGCCAACTGGTGTTTGCCTAATAGTGCTACCTTTCTACTTAGGGATGTGAATGAGGGTAAGTGCACGTCGTCACTGAACCATTGTGGAGCGAGTGGTCCAAAAAAAGAAATAAACAAAAATTTTGTTCAATCGCTAGCTGTATAACCTTAACATGATCGCATACACAATTACACTTTTAGATTGCTTTATTTGGCATTATAAAAGCCAAGCATTATGAGAAACAAAAATAAATAAATAAACCGATATGTAGAATATTTTGCAATTTGCTAATGCAATAATTGAAAATCTTATTTTTTGTTCTTAGAAGTGATTTTTTTGCACTAATTTTAGTTTAATTTGTCATTACAGATGTGTTAGGAAACAAAATTTGTTAATACTTTTATAAGTGTTTTTTGCTCTAAATGTGTATATGTACATTTTGCATCATGTCAAACACAATGTTGTAAAAAAAAAATGTAGAAAATGGATTAAGTGGTTTTTTTTCCCAGTTCAACTTCCAGGTGTTGAAATCAGGAACATTTAAATGTCATAAAAATCCAGTTTCTGTACAGCTGGTCGTCTGGCAAGTCATGAAGACTACAGTCCAATTCTTTTTAACTTAAACATGTAATAATCTGATTAATTCGGTTGTGCACATTTCTGTATTAAATACAGCCATTTTAGCACTTGTTTTGCCACTCAGCAAAGGAAGCGTGGCCCAGTGATGTCAATGCATACCTTCTATTCATCATTGGTAGCCTACCAAATGTCTATACGTGTGACTGGTTTGGAAAAGGGTTACGCTTCAATATATCTAAAAAACTAATGCCTTTTTAGGAGGACAATTTCAGCTACAGGTTTCTCTAATTTCACCTGCAGAAAATATTCATCAGCTAAACCTGCCAGAGGAAATGGCTAAACAACTGCCAGAACCATTTTAGGCCTCACCTGCAAAGCCCGCTGAAGACATGTGGACGACTCCACTGTTTGGTACAAAGATTCCATTGAAAGTTTCCTTTGACTTCGAATAAGCCGCAAAATAAATAGCTCTGTAGAAGACCAGACATAGGACAACACATTAGCGCTTAAATGCTAAGTTCAACAGCCTGTGCTTCCTCTTAATGCATGACAGTACAGAGTTCATTTTAATGCAAAAACAGCCATTGGCACGAAGAGACTGCTAGTGCTTTGTCAAACAGCTTGCAGTGGCTTCCTGACAGTGCAGTTTGTTCTCTTTGTGGGACATCTGGAACTGACGGCACAAAGAGCTGAGTAAGCGACTGCCACGAACACCAAGAAATGACGGAAGCTGTTTCTAAGAAAAGCTTCAAATAAATGCTACATTACCCTTAGATCAAATCTAGAGTGTTAACACTTTCATTTCCATGGCTACACGTTTGTTTTCCAAGAATGTTCCACGAGGAAAACATCCAACAAAACAAGTGTGCACATTGTAGATTTATCTTTATTGTTTTATGACTCGTCAACTTTTAGCCCTTTAATCTTTTTCCAAGGAAGTACTGTAGTGATATCATGATCTCAATGTTGACATACATTACGGGGAATGAACCTACACTAGAAAACAAGCATCATGGTCCCTGGTTTCAACGGTTACTGATTAAATGACATTGCATATACCAGTGCTACACTTGTACCATTTAATCTTGAGGCTAAACATCAAACACTAGTTCAGAAAACTAAACATTACCTTGAAGGTGCAATGCCAACAAGATTTGGACCCAATCCTCTGAACAAAGATCTTGGCCCCTCTTTTTCAAGCATTGACCTGATGAGGAGAGATGAGAGAATTAAGCTTCTTTGACTTGGATTAGCAAACATTAACGTTTCTGCAAAGCAATAGATACCATTTTTCACTTTTGGACATGTAAAATAGTACTAAGCATTGATTTGCTAAAAACACAGGTAAACACCCCTCTTCAAACAAGAAACATATGCATTTAACTTGTACATGCTGTAAGTCACAATAGCGCAATAAACAGCAATGCAGTCCTCCTTTCATCTGCCATTGGACTAGAGTTGTGAAAAAAGCAGTGATTCAAAGCACAGATGACAATGACAACCCCACTTCTAAAATTCAATAAATGAGTTTTGGCAGTCTACATGTTATAACTATTGTTAGCTCTGAAAAGACTATGAAACATTCACTCATAACCCAATACAGAAGACTCTGAAAGCAAGGCTTAAGAAGATTTAACAGAAAACACAGCTTTTTTTAAACTAAAACACATGCCGCATTGATGAAAAAAAAAAAAGATCAGGGAAGGGGAGATCCTGAGCCAGCTGTGTGTGTCCCTCAAGATCAGCAGGGGGGAAAAGTCAGAACCCAGTTGTGCTGCTTATTTAAAAAAATATGTCACTTCCTGTTCTATCTCAGATTTAAATTATTTTTTACTACAAAAATTTACATTATACTTAAATTATATGCATTTGGCGACTGTTATTTCAAGTAATGACCACATTTGCCGTCACCCGGGGGATCAAACCCACAATTTTCTAGAAAAACAAGTCTGTGTTCACTAGTCATGCTGGGTGAATTCATGGAAAATAACGAACATAAAAAAATGCATATAAATCTAATATACATGTTGGAGTCTGAATGTAGCCTAATATGCAGGAGAACGTGATTACAGCAGCATGTATATATAATAAAATAAAAAGCTTCCCCTACAAGAAAGGATAACAAAAAAAAAAAAAAGTCATGCAACATGCTGTGTTTGATGTACTACTACTACTTTCTAAAGTTAGCAATTACTTCCTGAAGGGAAAACCATTTACTGAGGGCAAAGTTTCTCATTAGGAACAAAAGGACACGATAATAGCATCCTTTCATTAAGCTAGATTCTGAGCCATCAAGAGGATGGAAAACCCAAGTTACTGTGATCCCTACTACACCTGATAACCCAATTAGACCTCAACAATTAGGAATTTTTCAAGACATCCAGTAAATGGTAACCAAAGCTTTCCTGGAACACACGGAACAATAACTGCAGCTTTTTTTCCTTCACACAGAAAACTAGGAAATGCTCTTAGATTACAGACGTCATACACTTGCACCATCACAGAGGTGTCGGGTATACAGTAAACCAGAGTCATATTCATGGTGGATGACCAAGTTATATAGAATTTCCTCTTTAGCAATGCTTACCGTAGCACCTGTAACAAGCCAGGAGTGACTGTTCCCGGTCTGATGACGCCAGCAGCATTGAGCGTGCCAAGCTGTACCTGGAAAACAGGTCTGAGGCTGATCCCAGAAGACTGCAGCCTGATCTTTAACACCTCCAGAGGGCATGTCATGATGGCACCTACTGTTCCACCACAGCTGTAGGAAACAAAGAAAACCATCATTGTTTGCATAAAAACATTATGTAGAATGCAAGAAAAAAAACATTTGTATTGAAGAGGAACTCAGATTTTAAGGTATTTAAGGAGAATGGCTTGTATGTAAATATAATGCTGCCCAGCCACTAGATTTTAACAACCACACAAATTGGCTTTGTACGCCTTCGTTTTACTCAACACGGTTCAGTTTTTTGTTTACATCGACTTCCAGTTTCATGCATCAGTGGGCTTTCCCTCACCTACATTCCACTTGACCAAATGCAACAGAAGTGCGTAAATCCACCATAAGAGGTAAACGTAGAAACGCACAAGGAGTGACTGATAGAAAAGACAATTTTGTACTGCGTTTCAAAAGAAAGAGGACAAAGACAGCATAAAAACTATGACAATTTGCTGGTTATTACGAAACTTTTTTGTTTGGTTGTATAGTGGCAATGACGCATACAATGATTCTTTTTGGCCAATCAGTGAGCTCAACAGATCAGTCAGCAATAGGTACAAAAAGTACTGCTAAAGGGGTGAGTTGAAAAGAACCATAACATTATTCAAATTAAGAATTGGTCTGCAATGCCTGTAAAAATAGTTGACCATGACATCAGTAGTTCATAGGATCTCATCTGCTCATTAATTGTGTATCATCAGATATTTGTACATTGAAAACTATAATCTGCTTTAATTTAGCACCAGATAAGCCATGGTTGGTTCAGGGACATGGATCTGTAGCAACTGATCCAGCATGATTTAATCAGGTCACCAATTATGCATCTACCGGTAATCAAAATCAAGAAAACCAAAACTGCTTTAAGCAGGTTTCAGCCGCATAAAAGGATAAGTTCTAAATACTTCCATTTGCTTTCAAATAATACTTTCACTATCAATTGTAACTCTTCTTCGCCGCAGAAAGGTAGGATATGAGTCATCACTGGCCTTAAAGGGACAGAGAACAAAGCTGAGCATTTTGAACGCAAGTGATCTGAATAAGATATAATGCGTTTTTAATCTATTTCTTCAAGAAATACAAAGCAGTGTGCTACAGAATTGTAATAATCACACTAAAGAATCATAAAAACTTGACAAAAAGGGCATTTAGACTATTTAAATATACACTGCAATAGGATTTTCTTTAATTTGGTGTATGTACATTCAGTGAGGGACTGGCAACCAATCCCAGATGCATGGAGATGGTCACTAAGTGAACATGTGGTTTAAAAACATATTATAAAAGCATTAGAAACTCAAGTTCGAGACCAAATTTATGTTTGCGATTACAAAATGTAGCTACGGACACAAAAATCCAGTTCAAACTAAACTTTTGTCCCAAATACAAACTTGTGCGTCAGCAACGCTTGACCAACCTTCCTAGAGGTCGAGGAGAACAAACTTAACTTCATTAAACAGACAATCTGACGTGGGTGACATTGACCAGGAATCACATTTGTCCTGCACTCACCTACATCAAACTGGCTAAATCCCCAAAACGCCAAAGTTAAAGAGCAAACTACCACTGGAATGGGAAATGAAAGAAATGTCCTAGGTGATGAGAAGATAGAAACACGAAAAAGGAAAGAATCTGCTAAACATGTTTATTTCATGTCAAACACTAGGTTAATAAATTGCGAGAGCACAATTTTCAGATCAAGTTTCACATGTCAACCACAACATGCTGACACAGGTCACAGGTTGAATCCATGAAGTACAAGAGCGCAATACTTCCGTCCACAGGACAGCGTGTCACTGCCAGATTATTCTAAACTACCCAAGAAGCACATTAGGTAACAAGGACACACAGACACCCTGAACAAAAGCCTTGAGTCTAAACACTGATTCATCTCCCTTGATTTACTCTATATACAGCCTCCAGACTGCCATGAAGCGATCCAGATCACAGGACACCAAGGGAATGGTTTTAATACAGATATGCAAAGCCAGGGGCACAATTACATAATATGGGAATGTATTTGTTATGCCTTTCTTTGAGGCCCTAAATCAAACAATTCAAATCAAATTTTCCAAAACAAATCAATCTGGACCAATACATGGTGCACTTTGTGGCATCTGGAAAGTAAACACATCATCCTTAGCGATATAAAATGAATAATTCCAATGGGCCTGTTTCATATGTTAAGAGGAATCGAAAGCCATCCAAAGATAAGAATCCGTTAAAAATATGACAAATTCAGATGCTGGAAAGATACTGGTCGGAGATCTCTTGATGCTCCCCAATGAGAAAAGCTTTTGCTGAGTGGATTTCAGAACTGTCTGTAAAGCAGCTTTCTAAGTGGTTCAATACTAATATTTAACATATGTGCATAATTAGTGAGCTCAATGTATACTAACTATTTCAATATGCTGAAAGATGAGTTTTCTTTTTCTTTTCTTTCATTGATGCAATGGCATTTGGGGAGGGGAGAAAAGTTCCGATGTATAGCATTTTGTAAATAAAATGCATTTAATAAATGAACAGTCTGAAATAAGAAATACTTATCAAGAAATAATGCTCTTTTCAATTTAACATTTATGGATTTATGCATACGAACTCTTCATATATTTCTATGCAATTTGTAGAGTTAGTCCAACAATGTGTAGCACGTTCACCTACATTCCAGACTTGTGGAGCACATGTTTGACTTCCATCTGGACCCGTTTGTCCTTGAGTCAACCCCAACTTTTAATACGAGCACATTAGAATTAACCCTCTGGAGGATTGCAGCGCTTGCAAATTTCATTAAACGCGTTATAAAAGCAATAAAAAGTGATGCATAAAGAAATTAAGCTGCATACAAGTAAATGAAGCTACCGATTATCAATAGTCGCCAGAATGACCTTGGATCATTATAGACAAGATGCTTTGGATATTAAAAAAAAAACGTTAGACAACAATATCTTGCAGACACATTTCTTGTAGTCACATTTAAAATATAAAGGTAAATTAAGTCGAAAAACGTGCCGAGGAAAAGCTCGCGAGAGATGAGTCGCGTGGCTGGTGTCATGCCATATCACGCAATGTTCTGCATCACTGACAGCTTTACCAAACAGTGTTTTTAACACCAACTCTGCAATTAAAAGTAAGTAAAATGAGTTTTACCCAGATTTTTATTCATATTATCGGAGCGCCAAAAAAAACGGCCCGTGTGCAGCCGCGTGACATCGCTGCGTGGTTTGATCCTTTGCTAGCAAGGAGCTAACGTTAACACACCTGCCTTTTTTTTTACACTGAATTAATACATGAACATACTTATGTTCGAATATCAATATTTAGATGTAAATCTCGTGAAAATCTCTGCTGTGAGATCACAACTACTCCATACAGCACGAACCTTATTTTTCGTATGTAAACAAAAAAATAACCGTCCACTTACCCCCCTGCGAAGAGATGTAGTAAAGTGTCTTTCTGTGCCATTTTACAGAGCCATCACGCCTCTCGTCAGAATCAAAAACGGTAAAAAATATCAAAAATAATCTATAAGGCCAAAGGCCTGGTGCTACCCGACTACCGGCTTTTTCGTTTTGACGAGAATTCACAGCAGCGGCGGAACCTGACAAGTACCCAGGACGTACGTCATAGGGGCTGGACGGAGGAGTTGTCCGTGACGTCGCAGAGTAGTTCGATCCGCAGGGCTAGAAGCCATTTATAAAAATAGAAAATAAGGTCTATATTATTTTTTTATGTACTGTTTTACACGTGAACACGTGTAGAAATAAATGGAACGTACATTTAATAATCGAAATGAAAATCCATTTATAAAAACCACAAAATTTACAGAAAATGATGCCATATGTTGAGTCAAACTAAAAACAACAAAAATCGTACGATACAGTGTAATTGTATATCCCCCTTAGTGCTAGTATTAAAATATGTGGAACCATCTGGCACCTGTTGTTTTACTTTATGTGAATGTATGTCATAATAAATATAAATATTGGTGAATGTTTTAAATGAGAAATAACACAAAAGCCACGAAAGCTTTAATAAATTACATCATCCATTCACTTTCAGGGTCACCTCGAGAGGCGAGGGTACACCCTGGATAGGTCGCTAGTCCATAACAGGGCAACATTCACACCTAAGGGGAGTTTAGATTTTTCATCTAACCGCATACTTTTGGGATTTTGGGAAGAAACTTGGGGAGAACATGCAAACTCCTTCCAGGAAGGTCACCGGCAAGCCTCAAACCATACATTTTCTAAGTGGAAGGCCACAGTGCTGTCACACACTGTTATTTGATTTGCTTTAGGTCCAGCTTGTTTTCTTTTAGTTTGTTTTGTATTAATGCCTTTTTTGTATTTTTGCTCCTTTAATTTTTTTCTATTTTATGAAACATAGGAGGATTTGAGAATGTATGACTGTTCCAGATTGTAATGTGAATTTTAAACAACACAAAAGTTAAAACAAAAACAACAATTAGGACCTATGACAGAAATGGTTGAATCTGTGATTAATAATTAACATCTAAGAATTTAATCACAAATAAAATGTGCAAATTCCAAGCAAAAATTCCAAGCATTTATTATAGAAACGGATTTAAAATACCTTTAATGAAAACAACTTTATAATAATACAACTGCCCCCTTTTGAAATTCAATCTTTTGCAAAAGTCTTTTGAAATTCTGCCCACAAGAGATGTGTTGTTGCCTTTTTTATTTATTTTATTGATAATAATGATTTTGTCTTTCATTCCTTAACTTTTTGTCATGTTACAGTAAAACAGTAATAAACATTAGTAATAATCTGTAAAATACTGATAATAATGAATGCTATATTGTTTTTTTCATTTACTTATTTAATTCTTTGACAGTCCTGTAGGGATTTGTTGTGGCTGTAAAGCTATACATGTGCAGCATGCAGGGAAATAAAACAGTCCTTAGTGAGACAAGTTGCTGAGAGCAGAGAAGCCTATGAGAAGAGGGGGTGTGGGTGTACCATGTGTGATTTAGAAATATAGAGCGAGAGAGACAAAGATATTGTACATATATTTTATGCATTTAGCAAATTAAGCTAAACAACAACATAAATAGCACAATGAACACACAATAGCCATACAGCAATTCATTATCAAAGAAAATAAAACACGTAAAAAGAGAAAGCAAGTCACCCTTTTTGTTAGTTATAGACTTCTCAAGGGAAAAAGTAAAGATCACTATGGGTTTGAGATAAGGGGAGACTGTAATGTTCATAGTAGTCCTGTAAGTGTTCTATTGAAATATTTTAAAATTGATAATTTTATTTTAATGTGAATTGGTCAATCTCATCTCATCACTTTATATACAAATCTTTTACATCTTAGTTGTTAGACAGAACTGCAGTTCAATACATTAAAGTTTGGTTTTCAGATTCATTGAGTTTCAGGCACATGAATTTAAATGGCAGACAGTGCAGCCAGAAGTTATATAACAGTGCTAGGGAAGTAGAACTGTCATTGATATAGTCTACGAATGATTGATGAGAGTGTGGGTCTAATTTTAGTTATTTGCTGATTATGGTTCTTATATCCAGGGAACTACATACACATAATTTTTTTTTTTTTACAAAATTTATGTATTTAATTTCTACGAATAAAATACTGAGCTCAAAATATGTGTGCTAATGAATTTTTCATGCTGTACAAAAGACTGGATTAATAGAAATAATGTCTTCTTCACTAATAGCAGAAAATACAAAATGGCAAAGAAATAAGAAGATAATTAGAAATCTTGGTAACAGCGCTACACTTGGGAGTGCCAGGACACGTTTCAGAAAATCAGCCTAAAACAATTTTACAATAAATGAACGCATATGTTTACAATCTCTAATTCCAGATTACATTATCTGATACTGTAGCAAGCGATTATATGACATTTAAACTTTATTTTAAAGATTAAATTGCGGAACTTTTTTTCATCAGAAGCTGTGTCAGAAGATAGTTAGAAATCTTGGTAACAGCGCCACACTTGGGAGTGCCAGGACACGACGTTTCAGAAAATCAGCCTAAAACAATTTTTCAATAAATTAAGGCATCTGTTTACAATCTCTAATTCCAGATTACATTATCTGATACTGTAACAAGCGATTATATGACATTTGGTCTTTATTTTAAAGATTAAATTGCGGAACGTTTGTTCATCAGAAGCTGTGTAAGTGGGATCCATATTTTCAGCGCACCGGAAATAGATAGAGTCACATTGAACGTTTTTGAATTTACGGTAAGCAACCCTATTTTTAAAATAACAGTTTCTAAATTGTCTTAGTTAATCTTATATACGTTGATTGTTATAAATATATTTGTGATTTTAATTCAACGCCTTCCCGTTGTGTGCACTTTTGACTAGTATTTACGCTCAACATTTCTAGTGCTATCTTTTTGTGTCGTTCTAAGATTCCTTGCTACTGACAATTGAAATATTTTCAGTTAAATACTTTTTTGTTGATCTGTCAATATTGAATTGTATGTGTTTTCCCCCTGCGTTTTCAGTACATGATGCTCTTGAGAGTGGAACGTATATAGGACCATAAAATCATGTTTCTCCCAAAGGTGGTTTCCAGACTGCACAGACTTTACAAAGTTTCTGGTAAGTGTGTTTGTATTTTAAAAAAATGATACATTTAATCAATAAACAATCAACAATGTTACTCTCTCACGTTCATGTTACATATTCAGAAAGTTTTGGACTTATATTAAAATAAATATTTCACATATTACATATGTGTCATGCTAATGTGGAAATTTTTGGGTTAAGGGTCCCCTTAAAATAATAATAATAATAATAATAATAATAAAGTAGGTGGTTGTTCATTGTCTCATTTTCTCATTTCCAGATTGCCTACATAAGCCGAGTCGGGTGTTAACCTACGCTGTGCAACATTGTCATACTAACTCTCTCAGAGCACTTCATCACACCAACAGATGCTTTGCTTCAGCTGCTGATAACACTCTTCCACCTAAACTGTGGAGTCCACTTGAGCCAGAGCTAGAGGAGGTGCTCGTGCCTCGGAAACTCTCAGTCTCACCTTTGGAAAGCTGGCTTTCATTGCGCTATACCCTTCCACCAGTGCTGGAGGATGCTCCAGCTCTGGATGAAGGGGACACGATGAAATCCATGGTTCTTCCTTCTTGTGGTGTTCCAGTACTGGAGAACGAGGAAACTCCAATAACAATAAACTGCACAACTGTGCTTAAGATCCGCCGGAGGAAGATGAACAGGCACAAATACAAAAAGCTGCAAAAACGAACCAGGGCCCTGAAGAAGAGGGTAAAAGACTCTAGACTAAAGAAAAAACAGGTGAGAAATATCATTGTTATGTGGTGAATTAAAGCATGGTTTGCTAAGTTATCTTATTATTTTCCTGTTTCTGGTCTATATTTTTATACATGTGTTTTAACCTCTTAAGCCCGAGAGTCCCCGGTACCGGGGACTTGCCCCCTTGTGCGTTACATTTTCAATCATAGCTCACTAACCCTGAGAATAACCCACACATATTAAATACTGTTGTGTTCAGCGGAAACTCCTCTACAAACGTATCTAATTCAATTTCATATCCGTTAACCACAGCTCGAACGCCATGCAAATAAACAACAACATGTCCGGAGTATAATTCATGACCACGTTTTTGTTTATGTGCGATATGTATCCACAATATAAACGGAAACACCCAAACCTTGACATTAAATGAAAGCTAACAACCAGCTGAATCCAGCGATATGCAACTCATTTACATTGCATGAAGTATTTCAGAGCAGGGAGCGAAAGTTCCACGAAAAAACGCCAGCGAAAACCAAGCAAGCATGTAAATCTTGTCTTACCTTTGCCGTTTTTTCAACAAAAAGTTATTTCCATAGCGATAAAAGTCCGTTTGTTGTTATGTCCGGTCGATAGCTTCGCGAAAAGTCCATTTTGTGTTTTTTCTGTTGCTCCAGTGCTCCTCTTACGTCACCAAATATGGAATGACTCCCCGTGCGTAAGAGCACGTCTCTCCACGCTGCGCGTCGTGTGATTCGTCGGCGATCCCGTCAGTCTCAAAATGGTTGAGCTGATTGGTTTCCATAGAATCAGAGCTTTCCAGCGATATATAGATCTCCCGGATTGGACAGATGGTCGGGGGGTAGGGACATGCAGAAGCTCGACGTCGAAAGCGTTTGTGAATGAAAGGTTCCCAAAAGCGCAGCAAGATGGCGTAAATGAGCTTCTAGCCCCCTTTTACAGTGTTTCTTTAGGAGGTTTTTTTGCTGAAATCATGTCCCATAAGCAAGAAAACAAGATTATGAACGAAGCTGAAGCTTTGGACAAGATTTTTTCCATATTTCAATTATTGTGCCAAATTGTGGCAAACTGTGCCAACATGGATTACGCCTGAACTTTGTTCAATCAAAACCTTTACAGAATATTAGTTTCTTGTAGTATGAACACCAAACTTGCTACAGATGTTCTTGACATGTAGTGGTTACAATTGATTGTGTTTATTTGCTTCGTTATAAGTAAAATAAGGAGATATTGGAGGAAACATGTGTTTTTTTTTTAGGCGGAGTTCATTTTTTGGCCATTCCAACATCAATTACTCTTACCCAGTGTTCTTGACTGTCAAATTAACTCATCCACACCACTCCCCAAGAACCTATCTTCATTTTGATACCAAGATTTGCAGTTTAGACCTTGTAAAAGCTGAGAAATGCCTTAAAAAGTAAAAGTATAGGATTTTCGGAAAATAGGCCTCAGGGCTTAAGAGGTTAAGAACCAACATAGTAGTATGTCTTTTAGATTTTTCTTGTTTTTAAACATAATGACGTTGTAGTTGTGTGAAATGTTCTGATTATAAACATTTGTTTTACAGAAAGCTTTTGAAAAAGACCTTTTACGAATCCTTAGACGATCCGGACTGCAAAAACTTCCAGATGGATGCACGTTACCAAATGTCTATTTGAAAAAGCCTCAATGAGTTTTCTTTTGGAGCAGTTGGATTTCTGACTTGTCTTTAATAATAAAAAAAAAAACAGAGGTGCTTGTTATTCACTGAAATAAAATCAACTTTTAAATCCCAAAGTCGTGATTTTTTTTTTAAATATATATTTATATATATAAGAAATTAACCTTGTAATTGTTCTCTTTATGTCCATAAACATTTTCTGTTGTTACCACTAGAGAAAAGTATGCTACGTGTACACACTTGAGCCCAAATAATGCTTATGCGTAGACCCCTTCTCAAGAGACTGACGGTTCAGGTCCATTTGGTAGTATGATCGTTTCTGGAGTGACTTAAAGGCAGCAGAGCTGGCAAGGTGGAAGCTCACACTCAGTGTTTATGGAGTTTGCAGGTAGGCCTTGAATGTAGGTTACATATGTAGGCTTTACGCCGAAGTATGCATTTCACGGGCTTGCAATTTTCATTACTTACAGAGGTTTGGAACACTACTCAGTACGTTTTCTCCATGTTTTAGTAGTGGCATAACACAGGCAATGTGGCATTTGAAGAGGCTACAAAAAAAAAAAAACTGATGAAACATTTGCTGCAGCACATTTTATTTATATTGACAGACCATTCCCCGGAACAGACGCCATAGATATGTATGTAAAGATATCTATGAATAGACGCAAGCTTTTCATTGATTTAAGTTTTCATTGATTTAAGTTATTTTGATTTAATTATTTGACATTTTATTTATTTGCGTGATGAGCGTATTATATGCTGTCATGTTTTTTTTTTTGTGTGCATATCATCTATTAAAAAACCTTTAAAATAAACATTTGAAATGATATTGAATTACGTAAAGAAAAAAGGACCACTAAAAAGTATTGGAATGAGTTTCTGAAACCAACAGGAAGTGAATTATTTTGTAAACACTTTGAAAAATGACACCTAAGCAAGTCCAAATACATTAATTAACTCCTTGAGATTTTAGCTGTTCACCGCAAAACTTGTATCAGTCTTATCTTCAGGTATGTCTGGTGTTACATTGTGCAACAAAAAAAATGTCTGAACACGTTCATTATACACCCTCGGTTATTGCGGCAAAAGGTGGTCACAGGAGGTACAGCATTTTAAATTCATAAGGCACTTCTTTAGTGCCAGTTTTGACATATGTGAACACTTTTGGCCAAAACAATTTTTTGACTCGTTAGTGCCACCTGGGGGGGGGGTCATGACACTTTGAGATGTGGTTTTTATTATTTAATTTACCCCGCATCCTCCCGTAAATGTATTCAATTCTCACCCGAATATGTCTTCTAAGTAAGGATCGTTCGTAGCGCATAGCGCGATGAACTGGCCACCAAGAGGCAATGTCGCCGAAAGGGCTCGGGCCCTTTGATCACTGCTTGCAGCTTTTTTTTTTTTTTTTTTTTTTACAATTGTTTTTACTTTAGGCATTTTATGTATTTGTGTGATGAGTGCATTATATGCCGCCATGATTTTTATGTGTAATTATCTATTTAAAAAAAGATTTTTTTTTTACACAGAAATACGTTCCTAGGACTTCAGCGAAATATAAAAAAACTGAGTGCAATGTATTGAAAGAAATATTTCTGTACAAATGTTTAGTATTTCCTAAAGACGTTTCATATTTCGGAGGAGGGGCCTGCTGTCGATGGTCCAGCCGAGCGGAGCAGACTCAATGCAGTTTGTTTTCTGTCGCTGGCCGACGAGCTCCGGAGGAGACGAAACGCTCCTCTGAAAAAACACCGGAACTTACCGTAAACTTCACCGTTACTCGGAAATGTTTCTTCTGCTGTACAGTGAGTAAAACATTGCGCTGGAAATGTATATTCATATTTCCATCACTGCCTGAAACTTTTTCAACTTTTTTGTTTTGACTCGACACAAATGACCAGACAACGTAATATTTAATGCTGCATCCTTTGTCTTGTAACCAATTTTAATTGTTGTAAAAGGATAATGAAAACCATGTGTCATTAATTATAAATGTTGAAATCAAACAGACCATAAAAATGATTCTTTGAATTTATTGCACAAATTTAAGGTTTACAATTCAGAAGCAATTGTGGTCCATTATAAATATAAATTTATAAGTCTTAAGTCTTAAATTTTGGTGCATTTTTTTTTCAGTTTATTTCACAATCTCTTGTATGCAGCTGGGCCTGTGCTAAACAAGGTTCCTTGGGAATATGTTGAGTTTGTTTGTAATGTTTTAAATAAAATAGTTTTTAAACTACTAGTAGAATAGTACTGGTCTCTACTAGAATGTGCCACATCAGATTTAACTTAACTTGAACAAATCTATAAATTTTCTGTACGAATGAGTTTAATTTTAATACTGAAAAGCAGCATTATGTACTATTAGTTACAGTTCTGTACAATTTTGTTGAATTGTTGTAGATTGAATCAAAAATCGAGACATGGACGTTCCCGAACAAAAAACGAGTTTGTTTCTTTTAAAAATTGGGTTTATTCACTCCATAGATGAAGTCACATGGTTACTTCATAGCTGGATATGAAAGGCCCTATTTCCCTTGCCTAGAATTGATGCGCTATATCCACCCAGCAGTTCGAATCCCAGAAGGGAACAAATTTTGAAATAATTTCTTTTTATCATTTTGCTTAAATGTTTTTACTCACAAAAATAAACAAGTTATTAAACTAATGTTAAAATGCGTTACATGGAGAAATCTGGCAACGTTCGCCTCTTAACACGCTCACAACTCGTTTAAAATAATGATTTAAATTATTAATTTACTTGTTTCTGCTGGCGGAAATTTTTCAGCTGTTTTATTTAGCTGAAAAACCGTCTAAAATCTACCGTTTGTCCCAATCCAGCTCACTCCAGTGCAACACTTCAGATTAGATAAGCCATAAAAAACAGACGCTCCACACAAGACTTCTCTCTGATTGGTCTTGGTCTTGTCATTTCTTTAGTGGCTCGTTAATAAACCTTGGTTATAAAATGATAATAGCAACCTTTTGAGTAAAACAATCACATTTATCATACAATTCAACCAATGTGAACAACATATTATTAAAAATAAAACAATGCCATGATGCTTTTAAGTAATCTGTGTGAAGCTACAATCCCAGCAGCATTTGCAATACAGATGGCAATTTATGACGTTTAATGTGATTGAAACCATCAGTAATTCCAATGCATTTGTTCTCGTTTCAGTCTGTACAGCCTTGATCTTACCATGTGGTGAGTTAGGAACTAAACTGATTGCTTGTGCCTCTTCAGGTCTGTTACTGTTCTAACCCAACCCCGATGCTCATCTCTTTCAGCTTGGGCACAAAATCTCATACCCAGTGTGGTTGTAGAGGCGAGGAACATCACTATTTCAGCCGGCTCAGATCTTGTTTTACCCTGTCATAACCAGCGGATGGTTTGGAGACAGGATCGTCTGCGGGACCGTCAGCGTGTCGTGCACTGGGACCTGATCCAGAACCAGCCTGATTACACTGTGGAGCGCATTTTAGATCTTTTCTCAGGAGGAACAGAGCGTTTGTACAATGATTACAACAGAGGCCGTGTTACCATATCCAAAGACGCTTTCAGTGATGGAAACTTCTCACTAGTCATTAATAGTAGGTTTTTGTTCCATCACTCGTTATATGTGATATGGAATATTCCTGTGATGCTTTGATTTGTTTGTGCAGATGTGGACATGAATGATAAAGGAATCTACACCTGCAACCTACACCACCACTACTGCAGCGTTCACCGGTCCATTCAAATCCAGCTCAACGTCACTAAATCACGTAAGAAACCAGTAATATCAGAATAATCATGCGTTTTGTGGGTGGCATGTAGGCCTTTCTTCTTGATTTATAACTACACTCACTGGCCACTTTATTAGGTACACCTGTCTCATTGCACTGCAAATTTCTAATCAGCCAACCAGCAGCGCAAAGGTTTCAGTTCTAACCCAGCATCAGAATGGGGAAGAAATCCGATTTAAATGACTTTAAACGTGGCATGGTAGTTGGTGCCAGACTATGCTTTGAAAACATACTTTATCAATCTCTGCAGCTCGAAAGGAAAAGCGAGTCTGGGACGGGGAGAAGCATGTATTTGTGGTGCTATTGGGGAAGAGTGTGGTACTTCCTTGTGTGAACCGCAGGCCAATGTGGACAGATGGCCAGTGGGACGAAGGTCAGCAGCATGTGGCCCACTGGGATTGGCAGGCTCCAGGGGTTACCCGTGACCGTGCAGACCGTCTCATAAACATGTACGCTTCAGGAGAGAACCGGCAATATGGGCCGCTGTTCCTCCGGAGTAAGATGAACATCTCAAATGATGCCTTCTCCATCGGGGATTTCTCCTTGAGTGTCAGGAACATGCAGCCTTCTGATAAAGGCCTGTATTCCTGCCATCTGCATCATCACTACTGTGGCCTGCATGAGAGGCGAATCTTTAGGGTGATCGTCGAGCCTGCTGCTCAACCCTTGCCTACTGTCCGCTCATCTACAGAGGCACAGAAGACACCTTCTCTCCCTGATGACCCAAGTGAGTAACTTGTTTGTTTTTTTTCGGAAAGCTTACAGACCACATGGCTTTGTGATATTTTTAAGTATAACGTTTTGAAAGTTTAAAGATATGCTGAAGAATGTTTTTAAAGCCATTCGTACTTCTCTGGAATGATATGATTCGTCATCCAACTTGAAGACGAGATGATGGTGTAGTCTTTCTTATATCCTGTTCTTATGTTTTATCTACAGCACTATGTGTAGCTCACAGTGAAAATGTCTCTTATAATAGGAACCAAGCAGAAAAGCTATGAAGGCACCTAATGTTTGTAGTCGTTTTCCTATTTCCATGGAAGTCAATGGTAGCCTATAGAATCTCATATGGGAAAGTTTATGAAAAATCTCGGCCTCTAGGCCTTGCTTCTAATTTTCACGCAAATTGATCCAAATCATTTCCTGTCTGTGCCAACTACATATTAAGCAGTTCAATTAGATAAGTCAAACTGTTTTCGGGCATTATTTCAACATATCCTTCACTGAAACGGCCATAAAGCTTCAATTTCACAATGATTTAGTGTATTGACACCAAACTTGGTGTATGGTGTGACAACCATGATCTGAGTTTGTTTACACTTTTTAAGTTCTTTCCCTCTAATGGTTTGGAGAAATGAAAAAAAGGTTTACCTCTCAAGCCACTTATATCAAAATCATACAAATGTTCCCAATGTGTTGATTTTTACCATTCCTCATGGTACCATATGGTTTAATGAAACTCCAAAATTCCACCTTGACTTTTTCAGAGAACATAGATACCGATTTTACCACAAGTTTCTAAACTTACCCTCCGAAAATAGAATTACGCCAAAACCTACTTTTTGGTAAAACTCCTTCCAAAATTTGGAAAAATATCCTATTCAGACCAAAAAGTTATGGATATTATTTTGATGACCATTATGGTGTTTATTAAACACTTTGGTGAATTTAGTGGCATTGCGTCAAGTTAAATCTGTAGTTATAGTAGCATCCGAAATGTTGGCACCAAACTTGGTCAGAGTCATCAATGACCTCTCTAAAATGCTGACATCATTGCCACCTTAAGAACAAACTTAGGATAAAACTAAACCATTTAATTAGCTCTAGTTAATTTTACCTACAATTGCCTTGAAATCAATCATTTGTCTTTTCGACGTTGCCTGCTTATGATTTGGATTTTAAAAGCTTGGTCCCGAATCACTGCTTTGCAGCTATATTTTTAATTACTTTTCAACTTCAAAGGTCAAAAAGAGCCAAACTCTGGTTCTCAAAAACTTTGATGATAGCTTGTTTTTTTTTTTTTTTTGTCGAAGATGTCAATTGTCAAATACAATCCAGTAAAATATTTAACATGACTATAATATTTAAAAATGAATTTCTTGAAAAAGCAAAACAAAAACACCTTAAAAACGAAATAATCTTGACAAAAATTCCTTGTAAAGTTCTGTTGGATTTTGCGGAGGAATGTTGTTTCGAAATGAGCATTTCTCTTTGTTTACATATTGCAGGATATTTACTGTAATCTCTCTCTCTCTCTCTCTCTCTCTCTCTCTCTCTCTCTCTCTCTCTACTGCGTGTACTTGGAGTTGTGTAAAAATCTTTAGCATTTCTTAAATCTGACTCTTTCCAATCAGTTTGCCTCTTTCCCCGTTTTCTCAGTTTCTGAAGTTTTGTTCTGTGCATCTGAAATATTGTGAATACATCATAAAGGAGGTGGGGGAGGTTTTATTGGAACACTGCTTCATATTCCACAGTTTAGCTATGCCTTAGCTCACTGTTTTAAACGATTGCAGCCCCATTCAGCTTTTCTGCTCTTTGCCGGATTTACATTCACTACCCAGACAATGTTCCCCATCTCGTGTTTGGAATGGCCTGTTTTTCGTAGAACCAAGCTACATCTGTTCAACATCTGGTATCCTTTAACATGAGACAACTGGGGAATGGTCCGTGTTAGATTCAGATCTTATATCTGTTCACATTTTTGTTCAAAGAAATCCAGTTTAAGTTGAAAAAGATTCCACAACATCAGACGGCTGACATATTGTTTCACCGCATAGTGACCTTTCTGTAGCTTCACATTTGAACATTTTACAATACACATCATGGAGTTGAAATGTTCACCAATTAAACAACCATGAAAAACAACAGAAGCAGTTTTAACACAGAAAAAAAATATCTGGAGTTGATCAAGTGATTCTAGTCATTTCTGAAACTTCTTTAAGCTGTCTGTTTACGAGAAGACTAGGATACATTACTCCTATTACTCAGAATCAGAATCAGAAACGTTTTTATTGCCATGGTCAGTGAAACAAGTTTCAAGGACTAGGAATTTTTTTTTGGTGATGGTGCAAAACAAAGAACACGTACTAAATAATAAATAATAAAGTGAAGTATGCATAAGTAAAATAAAAGAAATAGAATAGAATATATTTAAAAAAAGAGAAAAACTACTATAAACAATAAAAACTATACAGTAAACTATACTATGTACATTCAGAATAATGGTGGGTATTATGCAAATAGCAAGAGTTGTCCAGAGACTTCTTTAAGCTGTCTGTTTATGAGAAGACTAGGATACATTACTCCCATTACTCCCAAATATCAAAAGAAAAATGGAAGTTGCTGCATTAAATGAAGGTCTTTTTTCATATATAAATAACTTATGTATGTCTTAGAACACGCGCAGTTATGCCAACTTGTTTTTGAAGGAGACTGCTCTTTGGGAACGCAGTTCTGGGAGGTGATGATCCTGATCTACTTTGATGACAGACTTTAGGAATTTTAGAATGACAAAAACAACATTTCAGATGTTCTACAATGAAATCAGTTTGTTAGTTTGTCGCCCCATCTCACCCCAGTTCCAACAGAAAAAGCACTGCATTGGGATTCATTTGGTAAATGTATTTCCTTTGTAGTTCATGCACATTTTTTCTCATCAGATAAAAAGTTTGTCTTACTGAGTTTGATGATTTTTTAATGCATATTTTCTAAATTTATGCACATCTTGGCGTTTCCATCCAGGGTTTTTATGCAATATTACAAAATGTGCATAAAAATAGGTGAGTAACTAACACAAAATGGAAACATAGCTTATCACATTTCCAAAATAGTAGGGTTTCTTTAAGTAACCGAAAATGCCTTATACACGCAATATATCACAGCTTGTATTGGGACACTTTTTGTTGTGACATCCTTTGTGTAGAACAGTTGTTCGGCTTCTTAAGACTTCAATGAGCTACCAGAAGCTATTGCCTCATTTTACAGTACTCTGCATCACACTGTAAATCAAAGCTGCTATAAGTTTTTCTTTACTCTGCAAACCCAGAGACTCAGACAGATTAAAGCTCAATTCCCAAAAACACGGAAAATGTCTCCAGACAGACTCACCATGAAGCAATGGTATTTATCTCCGCCTGCTCTTTCGCTTCCCGTTTCAGTGGTTTGTGTGTTTTTTCTCCATTGCTTCGGCATGACATCAGGTCTGGAACTCATTATGCTTGTTTTGGCCATTCTGACACAAAAATCTGTCCCTCCTCTAATCCACCAGGCTCAGCTGAAATTGGAAAAATAAAAAATCCAGTGTATTCCTTTTAAACCAGAATAGCATTTAGTTTTTTTTAACTGTGCTGTTTTTTTTTTTACTTTTCCAGACACAAACATGGTAGACGCTCCTCAAATTCTCAATGTAATCCTGCCTGAGAATCAATCTCACCTTCTGCATCAAGTGGGCTACATCCTGGCAATCTTCCTCCTGCTTCTTCTAATGCTCGTTGGAATCATTATAACCACTAGGCACTGCAAGAAAGGTAATCAACCTGCCATGAAACATTGGCATATTTCTGACAGATCTTGTCGATGAAAACCATGTCTATTAGATTAAACGTGGAACCCCTCTAGACAAGCATTGCACTTTTTTAAACTTTTGAAATGTAATATTAGTCATAAACATCATCTTTGAATCAGGTCAAATTTGGCAGTCTCCCAAATACACTGTTTATCCTTGTTCCGGCCACCACTATGATTCCACCACGCCCCCCCCCCCCACCCCCACCTGGCTTTGTAGGGCATCAAACATCTGTTTAAAGCATCTTTTTAAAGCTGTATTAACATGATCAAGTGAATATATTTTAAAATAAATGTATTGCCCATAGTCTGACCCAGAGGTTTCTCAGGCAGTGTGTTTGCTCTACCTGGAAGTTGGAAGTTCTGATTGGTTAGTTTTTCACTAGCTTTTTTGAGCCCCCCAAAAACGAGTAAAGGATTACACAAACATGTTCAAGATTGGTGTATACAATTTCAAGCATGTTTCTGATGATTTAAACAACAAAAAAAAGTACATTTTAAGTGAAATGGCCCCTTTAAATAAATAAATAAATGTAGATGTCATAGTCTATAATAAGAAATTCTAGTATTTTTTTCCATTGGACATGGTTTTAAACTTTATATTTAAAAAACACATGTGCATCTTTGTGGGTATTTGACAGAAGAACCTTTTTAGACTAATTTATACTTTTGATACAAATTCGACAGCATTTATTAGTGCACCTGAAATAGCACCACAATGTGTGTTGGTGGTATTTTTTTAGCAAAATTTATGATTTGGTTTCACACTTTGTGTGGAAATAATCAGGAACAAACATTTACCTTATTGCCAAAAGTATTTGCTCGGCCAACTTTAGATGTTGACCCGAGCTTAAACTAATCTCGGAAAGCTTTCTATAAGGTTTAGTGTTGTTATTTTTGGTATTTTTTGCCCTATTTTGCTTAATTTCCCATAGCAAATTAGTAAGAGGAGAACATCCGTCTCACAGTCTCCATTGGAGATGATGATGTTCATGTCTCATTCATGTTCTTAAAAGAATATTTGGGGCACTCGATCTTTCCCAACTCCTAAGTAAAAACCCTTTGGCCAAATGTGAAGTTTGTTGGAAGGAGCAGTATTAAATTGACAGATGCAGATTATTTGCCACACTAGAAAACTCTTTTCTCCACTGCTGTAGTCCAAATATTTGCATTGCACTTTGTGATGTATAGCTTGGATGCAGCTTCTTGGTCATGGAAACCTATTCTTTAGGTTAGTCGGTGAAACCTATTGTCTTTGCTCACCATGTTTAGGCATATTTCGCAATGTTGCCAAGTAACACTGTTAAAACAGATTTTTTTTTGATTGTATTGTTCCATCAGCTCATAAATGTGAAAATATCAGTTATAGAAACGGCATTTTTACGCATGCTCTCTGTTCCAGGGCTTGAGTTTGAGGTCAGGAGGCCTGAGCGGTAAGGTTTTGTCAGTTTAAGTGTGTCTTGTTCTGATTCATAATGGCTCTACACTTGCTAAAGAGCTGTACTGTATCTTTTGTTTTATTTGGTAGAGTTCACATATCCTCAATTGAGCTAGATGCCACAGAACTGCAACCCTGCAATCAGGAAAACTTGCGACTGGGTGAGATCAACCACAATTTTCCATGAGTTTTCTCTGTTTCCTTAAAGGATCCCTGTAAAAATCCAGTAAAAAACACTGATTTGTACAACTTTTAATCTGGTTTGTCAATTTTTAATATTTAACCTTTAGAATCTGGATCCTTTTTGAGCATTTTTTTACTACTTTACAATTTGCTCTAATAAATTATCCTTAAAATGTTGTTTTGTGACAATGCTTGCTTTAATTTTGTGCTACAACCCCAGTAAAGAAGAATTGTTTAGTAAATGCACGACCAAATGGAAAACTTACATTTGCACAGATTTATATTTGTGTTTATTACGATCCTTAATCTTCCAGACTACAAGAACAACATCATGAAAGAAAGGTTTGATGTGAATAACTACAACTCCCCAACAGTTGCTGATCTCAACCAAGGTAAAAGGATTTTCAGTCTTTTTCAATGTCATTAACAACAAACCAGATAAAATATAATGTTTTCAATCACTGTTTGTACTTTTTTGTTCTAAAGAAATGGAGAGAATGTTATGGAAGTGATGGACTTTGAGCTGCTGGCTGGTCCAGAGCCTGATGAAGTGGAAGAAAGGAGTTATTTGTCAGGATATTTAGTTCCTGTAGACATTATTATGTATATAATGTGCACTAGTCATTTCAACATGTATTTTTTTGTTGTCGTGTCAGGCTGAAAGCATATTGAATGACATTGTTGTGATTCTCAACATGTTGACAGTAATTGACGTTTTCTGAGTCTTAATACAGACATAAACTCACGATTGTGATCGATATATCATCCAGTAGCAAATATTATATTGCATTCTGATGCTTGTATTCAGGTTGTACTTTTCTTTTATATTCGTCGTATGACTTTTGTCTCAAATTTTATGTTATTGTATATTTCCAGTGTTACTTTATTCTACATTTCTTTTTGTTTATTTTATTAATATGAACTTTTTTGTTGGTTTAGACCAGTGTTTTTCAACCTTTTTTGAGCCAATTTTTTGACAAACTACCAGAAAGAAATGTTGAAAAATGTAACTCTGAAACCTATGTTGATTTTATAATTGTTAATATGTATAAACCAATTAGACCAGGTTGATGTAGAAAAAGGAGGTGAAACTGGATCATTTATTATGGTACACCAGACAAAATCTGCCACACTGGTTGAAAAACACTGGTATAGACAATAAAACTCAAAAAAAGAAAATAAAGATTAATTATTTTACAACAACTTTTTTGGTGACATCAATCCAATGAAATTGATTCAGCACATTCTCTGTACTTTAACGCCTAGAGTCAAGAAATCTCAATGCATTTACTAAACAAGTAGACACAGGAAGTGTAGAAGGATAGGGCTGCCCTCTGCTGGCACAAAATATAATGAGCCACAATCTAACTCTTGACGTTGATGCACGTGCAAGGTCCATGCAATCTAGCTAATTAGGCCTTTACTGACCACAGGTGCATCCTGTTTACTTTGGACTCAGATTATACAATGAAAAATACACTTGTTTAGTTGGGACCGGAGCTTTTTGTCACAAGGTAGGTGTGAAAAATGCTAAGAAAAACAAAGAAGCTTTCAGAAATTAAAGCATTAATCATTTGTGGAAAGTGCAGCGAATTAATATATTTGGAGGAAACATATCTTCGTTTTCAATTCTTATTAATGCACTTTGAAGGAACTCAAATGGTTCTAGTCATCTTGGAGAACTAATCAGCAACCTTCTGTGGATGTCTCTTGTAATCCCAGACACGCTCGATGATGTTGAGATTGGGGCTTTGCCACACCATCACTTCCTATTCTTCTTTAGAAGATCTTAATTAATTTATATATCAATCATACGCCTCCTTGATGGATATATATATATATCTGTATATATATATATATATCTGTATTTCTCAGCATTGAGAAAGCATATTTATTTTAACCAACTCTGTTCCTTGAATGCAGCTCCAAACACTCAAGGAACCTCCACCATGCTCCACTACCGGTTTTATTTATACATGGTGTGAGAAAGAAACTTGGGTGGTCATGGCTTTCAAGAAAGTTGCCATAAACACCAGGCCTTCATTGGAGACTACCTCTTGTCTCTGTGTAATCGCAGCCATAGCAATAGCTATATATAACATGGAGACTCAGAGTAGGTGTTGCTAGCCATAGCCTTCGTGAAAGTTCGTCATTTCTTGGTAATCAAAAATGGACAAATGATCCACTGAGGCGGGACGTGGGTGTAGTGAAGATGCCTGAGTGGCTGATGGTTTTAACCTGAGACTGTAATGAAACTGTTAGCTAACCACTAATGATTCACCAAAAGTAAAATGTTTAAATGTGGTTAAATTTCCGACAAAGATGTATGTTATGAATTGTTTTATGAACACTAATTACTGTATGAAATAGTGTCTTTATCATTATCACCCTAGATTATAACTCAGAATTTTGCTTCAATAACTACGAAATACGCACGCACACAAAAGAACCAAAAAAATAGCTAGTAAGTTCTTTAGATGAAATTAGCTGGAATGAACGACACCAGAACATGACACGTGACAGGAAAGATGAAGAACTAACCATCATCTATTCAAGAAACCACGCCCTTAATTATGCATAACATTAAAGGTTAATAAATCTTAAACAAACAAATAAAAAAAACTATCAAAGTTGGGCAATTCAACAATCGGAGTGAACAAGAACCTGCTCACTTCAGGAGCTAGCCTCAAGCGGCCGGTCGAGGAACTGCAATTTACGTCACTTCCTTTACGCGTCTCGAAAGCAAGAAGTTGCCCGTTTGTGTTGAAAACGTTTGTTTGAAAACGGACACGTGTGGACGCGTTTTTTATACACAGGGTGAGAAAGAAAAACTGTTTTAAAAACCGGCTACGTTTAGCAAAGGTGCACCAAGCGAGACTGAATTCTGTCAGTGTCCCCTGCTGCCGCTAGAGGGCAGCGTCCCTCCGCCAGCAGTGGAACCGGTGAAATCTCCAGCTCAGAGGGATGTGAACCGTCCCTTCCTGTCCACACACAGACAAACATTAGACGCCGAGATAAAGACAAGCACGCTTCGATATGTCTAGAAGAGCTCGCTCCGTCCAAGACCGGGATTTTTATTTGCCTACTTGGAACTGGCAAGTAGACATGTGGCACTACAGCGTATTTAAGGCAGTTGACGAGTTATAAATATAGCCAAATATATTTATTTCGCGCTGCTGCAACCCTTGCTCCTTCTTCTGTCAATGATTGCCCTACTCATATAAGCCCTACTCATGGCGGAGACCAAAATTATATACCATATCGACGAAGAAGAAACCCCTTATTTAGTCAAACTGACGGTTTCTCCGGAAAAAGTCACGTTGGCGGATTTTAAAAATGTTCTCAACAATCGACCGGTCAGCTGTTACAAATTCTTTTTCAAATCTATGGACCAGGATTTCGGGTGAGTAAAGAGAATCTTGCTCGTCTCACGTTGTAAAGTGTGTGTTATAGTACCGAGCAACACGATCACACCCAGAAGCTTCTCGGTGCTGGGATTGTCGCATGTCTTACAGACGCTGTCAAACCTTGAAAACATTCGGAAGGTTCGACTGTTCGTTGTGACGTTGCTACATTGTTGCACGGTTGCCGCTGGCACCTGCTTTGAACCCCTGTTTGAAGTGGTGCGCGTTCCCGACTTAACCCACCACTGGTATGGCATGCGGTTTTAACATTAATGACGCCTTTATGTTCGTGGTTGACAAGCCGGAAAAAGTTTTTTTTTTTTACAAAGTTACAAATATGTAAATAACGTTTCTTAAAATTTCAAACGTTTGTATGTTCTATTAGATGTGTTGGAATATGCTTTTTTTCCTATGTATTTGCTGCACAAATATCTTAAATTGTCATATGGTGTGAAAATTTTCTTAGATTTTTTTTTTTTACATTTCGATTGCGACAAGTTGGTAATTTGGTTTATTTTTCTTAATCCTCATGCAAAGGATGGCATCCTCAAATCAAAGTATTTTCTATAAATTCTCTTATGACAATGGTAAAAAAAAAACTACTTTATTGATACAATTTCCTTGTGTTCTATTGATGTATACATGAATTATTACAAACAAAACCATTTTTTTTGTCACAGTTGTGAACGTCGCCCCACATGACATCTTTATGTTTAGATCTAATAAAATCCAAATAAAAATCTAATGTACATTTGGTTGCATTTTACTATATGTTGTCAGGAACATTTAATGTATATTTTGTAAAAAAATATTATTTATCTCTATGTGACAGACATACAGTCAGATTCACGTTATTTGTCAACCACACGTATAAAACGCGGTATAGAAATATCATTCAGTGTCACAGTCATTAACCTGCTTTTAGAGTGAATTTGATCCTGGTGTTTGTCATTTTGTCCACCTAATTTTTTGTGAATTTTGGAATATATAAAACCTGTGGTTGGAAACACATACATTTTGAAAATGCACATTAAAAATTATACGCATAAAAAAAACGTGTAATATTTGGTGGCAGTTTATCAGGAAGTGACTATTTTGTTCTCTTGGACTCGTTGGATGCAAATGGTGCTTTATTCACAATATTTATACAATATTCCAGTTGTCCGCATACATTAAAATTAGCATCTTTGGATGGAAACATGGCTAATGAGTGTTGGTCATTAATTTCAAAGAACAAAATGCACAAAAGAAATCAAAATCAAATCAATATTTGGTGTGACCACCCTTTGGAACTCAACTGGTAGTTTCTTCTAAACATATCTTCAGTGGCTCTAGCTTTCTCCCGTCCTTCCTCCCGTCTCTGCATGTAATCCCAGACACATTCGTAGATGTAGCTTTCAAAGCTCTTTCAGGGTGGAGGCATGATGCATAAGTATCTGTCTTCATTGAGAACACAAGAGAACACGGCGAGTTGTTTGGTGAGAAGTTGCGAGCAGCTAGTGTTTGTAGTTTTTCACGGTTGAATTTAATTTCTCTCGGACAAATCTCTCGTCAGCCAATCAAGATAATGGTGTCAGTTCTAGAACCTCCTTGAAGCAAGTTCCACAAATGGTGTCTGTTCCACAGCCACAACGCTGTGGAAAACCTTGCAGAATTGAACTGAACTGAACTAAACTGCTGCACCGCGTTGTGCATTAGTGGACTAACAGTACCTACAAAAATAATGAATTAAATTATTGAAGTTTTGCACACAAAGAGACAATATCCATCGTCCTCTTGTGGTTTGTGCTGGATTTCGAGCAGTTCTGTTCTGATATGAATAGGTTTCAGTGGTTTAAAATGCTATGTTAATGTATAAATGTGCAATGGCTTGCCACATTAGCACACATGTGCTGCTACATGGCTAATTTTGTCATCTCCAGTTGCATACTCAGAGTTGTCCACATGGTGCAAATATATCACGGTTGTTTTCTAATACAGTGTCTTGTGTTGTAACTGGATTTGACAGTGACGAATCTGGTTTCTCTTGAGGTTGACACGTTTGAAGATACGGCTCGGCCTGAACAGAACATGCGAACATGACACAGTCAGGCTGAACTTAAAGGTGACTGCGCTTTTTATAACTCCAAAGAACAACGCTTCTATTCACCCAGAGGCGAGAATTATGACTTGCTATCAGTAGGGTTCAAAGGAAGACATCAAAGATAATCTTTAAATCCAGTGAACGTCTCAGAGGTCATAAGGTGTCGTCACTGCATCAGTAAAGCAGACGCTCTGCCTCTTGAAAATGAGCTGTACACGGAGAGACTGTGGCCCTGCACTTTTTTTCATTCACACTTCTTTATATTGGAAAATTGGAAGTCTTTATGATTGCTATGATTTTATTGAGTTTATTGTTTCTTGTGCTGTTTGTGGCCCCTGAACTAAAGTTAGTTCAACACCCTTGATCTAAAGTGATCGAACCGCGAGAAAGGATTCAGATTGATGGCTCTTTGAACGTTTTACGTCTTCTAAAAACTTGAAAATTTAGTTACGTGCTGTTATTTAAAAAAAAATTACCGGTAATCTTAATGTTAAACGCTTGAAGGGAGATGCAAAAAGCCAATTCAGTGAATGTGAGTTTGACCTGTGTAAATGCTGCAAATGGGGAAAAGCTGTTGTGCGAGTGACTGCAGGAGCTGATTTTCAAAGAGTTCAGTGACATCATTCCACAAACTGCTGAGAAACAACCCGATTGCTTCAATTTGAAGAAATAACTGAAATCCAGGAGTTGAAACCTGGATTTGCGGCTGTCTTGAAGAAATCGCCATATTCACGAATCGTAAATTAAATGTTAGGAATTTTTATGTGAAGTTTATTTATAAATAAAGCCATAAAAAAGTAAAAAAACAAAATGGGATGAACTGTGTTTAGCTCAAAAACAGCCACTGACTGCCTCTAGCTGACTTTTTTTGCAGTATTTACAGTCAAATTGTGTTTGGTGTATTATTCTGTGAAATCTTGTGGTGCATTTTAATTCCTTTCTGCTTAAAATCAGGAATATATAAATCAGGTCAGGATCTGGTAGTTCGTGGGGAGCATTTAAACTTAAGTGTATAGCCTACAAAATAACTAACCAAACTACACCTTTCCGTATTAAACACAGCCATTTTCCCACTTGTTTGCCACTCAGTCTCAGTGAAGGGGGCGTGGCCCAATGTGAAACTAGTGTCTATGCATACATTCGTTATTGCAGCGCTTCCCAAACTTTTTACAGCCACGTATCCCTCAAGACATGTCAGCTTCAGCCACGTGTCTCCTACATCCAACGAATCTTAATAAGTGACTCTAATTTTTATTCTATGTAACATTTTCGTTGAGCATGCTGCCATGCCGACTTATTAGTTCAAATAATCCCAAAGCTCTGTGAATGGATGCTCGTTTGACTCAATTTGGGAAAGGTCAATCTTGTTTCCACACAAAGTCTTGGTGTGTATTTTATTTTTTGACTCAGTCCTGTGTCGAAATCCTCAGCTTTTACGAATCTTGATTTCGCTCTCCTACTCAGACACTGATGATGTAGACATGGGGAAACTATGAGTATCTTTCCTTAGTAAATAATTTTTTTCCTGAGGAAGAGGCTGGTAAATACACTACAAACTGCAATTCAACTCTGATTTGGGCCCCTCTTGTATTCCCGCAAAATCTTTTGTGTACCCCATATCGATGTGACGTTGTCTGTAAATGCAGTATAAATATAAGTGGATCGATTGGTAGATTTGATTGAGTTCTTAACTTAAAAAAAAAATCTGAAATTGATGTAAATCTTTTTTGACAGAAACAAGGTTTCTCTGTTGAAAAATAGATCTCTATTATAAAACTCATCTGAACTCCTGTATACACCACAGCACTTAGCAAAGCCTCCAGAAAACAAGCTTTTCCTGCTAGCGTGGGTTAGTTTACTAACAGCTTTGGTTTCCTGTCACACCTAGCGCTGGGTCAAGAGTTGACCCTGGTGACCGTAAAGCAGATTGCAGGAACAAACAGCACCTGACCTTCAAATGCACACAGAAATACGCTTCTCTTGGGCTACTTTGTTGTGCTGAAATGCGAAGTTCTTGTAAACACCTGAGAAAATGCCGCTAGGGAGGTTTTCACTCTGAAACTGGCTGTAAATGTCAGATTTAATTGCAAAGGAAGCATTGAATTAAACATGAAAAAGTGCAGCAGATGATTTTATAGGGAGTTATAGTGAGCTCTATTGAGATTTTCTAAAAAAAAACAAAACCCTCTAATATTATCAGCTTAAGGATTTCCTATGATGCCGTCTGTTCTATCCAGCAAGCCGGGATCTAGTGACAAATAGTCAGGTCTGAAGCCAGTTAATGAGTCCCTAAATCAGAATATTTCACCTTCAAGCTTGTAGGGGTAACACATAATTTTGAGGCGAACGGTAGCCACACGATACGCTTTAAAAATTCAACACAATGAGAAGGTAGAGATGTGTGTAGGTGCATCAACCTGTTGAAAAAAATATATTTATCAAGCTTGCTTTAGATATTTGTTGCTAAGTAACAACTTTTCAAATGCATAACAACCCAAATCTGACCTTGACTGAAGAGATTATAAAAGACGGTATATTCATGTGTGCGCTTCATGACTTTCAAGAGCAGTGTATTTCTTCATTAATGTTTCTGTTTTCATGTCCGTGTTGGGCACCAACATTTTGTTAAAAGTGACATGAACGGAGAAGCCAAATTTGCTTGATGGAACGGCATAATGGAACTGATGCAACATTAAAGCCAGATGTATTGAGAAGTCAAAAAGGTTTTGTTTATTTAAAATCACCGTAGAACTGGGATATTAAATGATGAAATCAAAAAGTTGAATTTTTGTGTGAATATTTTCTTAACTAATATTTTCTTCTAACAAATATATGTATATGTATATATATGTGTGTGTGTGTGTGTGTGCGTGCGTGTGTGTTTTTTTTTTCTTTGACATAGCCAGGTAAGCTTTTTTTTTCCATGTGACGCCCACTTTTACCTAAATGGCCAATCTTCAAACTTTAAAATGTAATAAAAATAATAATAACAATTTAAATTTCATGCTTTTGGATGTTGCAACATTTTATAGTGTTCATCATATCTGTTCTCATGACAGACAGACAGGGCAGCAGAGCACTACATGAATATGCTAATCAGGGCCAATCAGAAAGCAGCTCTTGAGTCCTTTTAAACATTCCAGAAGGATTGAATATATACCAGTATGAATCAGGACACCCCTACGAATTGGTCTATGTAAGGAAAATGATTCTGAAGGATCATAAAATACATAGTTTTCAAAGCTTTAAACCATTATCATCCAACAAAAAAAAAATTTGTTTTATGTAAGTAATGGTTCTTGGCTAAAATGTTGCATTGTTCCTGTAAAACTGGCAATCTTTGTCATTTAAATGCTCCGAAAATGTAATTTTCTTCAACAGTTTTCTCCGAGTTACCCCTCGTGTGCGTACCTGCAGCATAATTTAAAAAAAGGGACGTACAGTTGGATGTTCGGAGCATTATTTTGGAGAAATTTCTACTTTCAAAAATGTTCATTAAGTTTGTTTGGCAATATTTTTCTTGTATTTGTAAATGCTATTCAACAATACACAAATAGAGGTAAAACGGCACTCATCCCATGTCTGCTTTTATAGCTTTATACCTAAGTGTGATATCTTTTTTCTTTTGATGAGCAAAGATGTTTTTTAGGCCTATTCGTTCCACAAAAAGCAGCAGTAGTGAAGCGCACACATCAGGCTGTAGACGGTGTGTTTCGGCTGTTGACCCTCCTCAAAGAGATATTAGCTGTCTGTGATAAGATCAGAAGCAGAGCGCAATTAAGAGGAGCGTGGTCATGTATGGTGGCATAATGGGCGCGATTAATGCAACAAAGTGTATTTGTTTGCAATTAAATAGTGCTCATTGTTTGCTCTAGAAACAAGGTTTGCGTCATTTTTACCATGTGCTCACTAGAGACATCTAGCTACAGATTTAGGGAGTTTATAAACTGTTATTGCTTAATTTCCTAGCTACTTTTAATGCATAAATGCTATAATGTGTCCTAATCCAAACTATTATTTTTGATTTGACTAGTATTGTAAGATAATGTATGAAATGTTTTCTGCTTCATGTGTAATCAAAGGTGGGACCTTTCTTTGTACACATGGACTTCCTGATATGTATGTTGCCTTACATTGTAAAGAGCTCTTGAGAGGACACAAACACTTCCTACCCATGAGGAGGGCTACACCCTGGTTTCCTGTGCAGGACTCAGGGCGATCAGAAAGCTTGCACTTGTTTTTTCACTCTTTCCACCAGACCACATTATCATCAGCCTTCAATATGCTCACCTCCGCGCAGACACGGTCATGCTAATCATGTGACCTGGAAGTTCTGGAGGAGCGGATAGGAATTTGATATTTTTCCCACTGCCTGCGGAAAATCTTTCTGGTTGTAATGCTTTGAGCGAGCTCTGATCATTTAGTTTTGTGGTCAAATTTGCAGTGAAAGATTGTTTATTGCTTTAGCAGATGCTATAATTCATAGGGGACATGGAGGAATGCTGCAGCACAGACTTTTTCTTAAAGAGACAGTGGCTTAAGAATCAACGTGATAAATGTAGAAGAAAATATCTGCAGCATGTTACTCAAAAGTATGAATGCTTCACTGCAATGTAGGCTCATAATTGAAAAAGGAAACATGAATTTCCTTTGAAAGACTTCTTTTTAAAGTCTTCAAACATATGTAATGACTCAGCAGCTCTGTATTAGTGGTGTGGACATGCAGTACAGTAGAAACGGTTCAGGAATGCTTTGAAAATAGTTTTTATTTAAAAAAATGTGTGTAAAGTTATGGCATCACTACCTTTTGCTCTTATACCAGCATCAATTCTTATTGGAATTTTGAGGATCGTAATCTTGTGTATGAGCTGCTGATAATACCAAACACCTGCAAATGGTCATCAATGTCGTCCCTAGGTTGAAATTCAGTGATGAACTGAAACAGAAACAGCAGTGTAGGATGATTTAAACTGGATCAGGACGCCATGGAACTACCAGGTTGAGAGACAATTTCTTGTCATGTCGAGACTGAGCAGAGCAAAAATACACAAGGTAGTTATACTGCATCAGCAAGGTCCTTCCCAGACAAGGGGTTTCAAGACACAGAAAATTACCAGCAGATGCTCTGCACTGAAGATTTGGCAGTCGAAGAAGGCAGTTTGTTTGTCAAATGTAGCAGGGATGCCTTGTGGTGGGTCCTTGAGTGTTTGTGGCTGCATTTCTACAAATGCTTTTGGATGCAGAGAAATGCAGGCAGGAGTGCTTAGTTCTCCAAGATGTTTAGAACAACCTACCCGCCGAGTTCCTTCAAAAACAAACAAGTATGCCCAAAAGAAGGCTGGTCATATTTAACATTGATTTTATTTAGATTTATCTTTTGCACATTACTGAAAAAACACTACCTCTGTATGAATTGTAATGCTAGGCAAGTTACATCATTACTCCAGTCATTGTTGAAACTTAACATGTTGTTTATTTCTGGTTTTGTTTAGGTCTATCGACACTAGTAGTGATTGCCCCTTCCACTGAATTATGTGTATATTGCAGATGAACTCAGTCACTTCCCGTGTTTTGTCGTCTTGTGACCTGTTGTATGACCCAAGTGTGATGAGTGTCCACTATTGCCCCAAACAAATTCCTGGGGACGGCAGTTTTTAGTGCAGGCCCAGACCAAACCATCATGTTCCATCATGATTTTCTATTTGGGCTATTTTTTTTAAATAAAATTTGGGGTTAATGCGATCTTGTGTAGACTTGACATTGAGTGTTTTGCAAAGTCAAGGTTACTCCAGAGGGGTAAAGCTGAGGTAAAGCACCAGATGTTCAGCCATTGGTCTCTTGTACCATGGCGTTTATGGTTGACACATTGGAAGGACATTCATGTTTGGTTGTACAACACAAAATTTTGCTGCCATGCTTGAAATTTGTCAGATTTTTAAAGAGTCCTCTAAAAAATTGTAACATGAGTCAGTTTTTGACTTCTCTGGTCCATTGAATAATTGCTATTTGCCACAGTGTTTCATACAAACACAACATTGAGCACTAATATGTTAATTAACCTGCAGAATATTACAAAACAACTCAAATGAACAAGACACTATTACAATTAATTCCATGAGGAATGATTGACCGTGTTCTTGCTTCATTGAACTTTAATGCAATAAAATACTTAAGCAATTAGTTTCATAAGTCTCATGTAGTAGATTTTTGTCAAAACTGGTGGATTCATAGTAAAGATCACACCTACAGAAACAAACAGATATAAAGACAGTGTTTAGAATAACTTTTAAAATGTTTTTTTTATTTATTTTTTGTTGTTTTTCTTCCACCATCGGTTGCACTATGAACCGTTGTGAAATTTGGCACACAGCTACAACTGATTTGAACCCTCATTCTCTCTAGCACCACCACTTGTCCAGAGTTTTTGCTTAAACTTTGAACCGTTTGGCCAAGAAACTAAACTCCTCTGATTCTCTGCCTCACACCAATTAAAATATATCTGGTGATGTCATTTTCCAGTTACAAATTCTTCAAACTAGCCGCCATTTCGAATTAAAAACCTACTTTTTGAAACTTATCCTAGACATTTATCCATAGAATTTGACCTGTGATCTACAGAGCCTGCTGACAAAATGTATCAAACTCCTTTTCACTTGTCAAAGTTTTCGAAAAATAAGCAAACGACCATAATACTCGTTAAAATCTCTGCAATGCTTTTGTGTATTAACAAGAAACTTGGTGTACGTTATAAAAACTATGATCTGATGTCTGCAGAGTTTCTACTCAGTGCCCCCTTCTGGTCAGGAGATATGAAAATGAGGTTTTATATTCTAAGTCCATTTGTTTGTCTTAAGATTATAAAATTTGTCTACAATTTCTTGCAGAATCAAACTATGTCCGTTTAGCTACCATGATAAGTTGCTTTTACATGTGCATTGACGTATCTTTACAAAAATTGGTATTTCCCTATGCCCTGAGGTTACTCAAAAAGCTTAATTACAGCACCAATCTGTGGTCAGAGGATTTTGTACTTTATTTTTTAAATGGTTGAAAGCTTTGTGATCTGTCGTCCTCATCTTAAATTATCTAGACCAAAACTTTTTGAAAACAATGCATAACATTTAGCAAAATTCCAGATTTCTTCTAGTGTGTACCATTGTATTGCCTTAAGTCAACTTGCCTGTCTTCTGGTTCCCTTTTGGTCTTTGTTCCTTTTTCCAATGGCTGGTTAGCCCCAGTTTCTGAAGTTTAAAAAGTGCATTGATTGCCGTATGTCCCCATCTAACATTTGTTCCTCATTTATTGAGCAAAAACAATAAATAATTCATTGTTCACTAAGAAGTCACTTCAAAACCTAAAATCAACTTGTATTTTTGCAAAATATATCCATATCCATTGTGTTTTTTTTGTTCTGGTGTTTTAGCATTCAATAAACAAATGCCAAGCTCATGCCCCACATACTTATCTTCATCTTCATCTTATGAAGTATCAGTCTACAATGTTTCCTCCTTGTTTTGTAAATGTGACCTTTAGAGGCAGAGAATGTGTCTGATTGGTTGATTTGCCATTGGGATATTTTAATTAGAACTCTTCAGCCTGTTTACAAGGCATGCGATTGGCTAATTGGCTTGGTATTCTATATTATAAAAGAACTCTGATATTGATCCCCTTCTCTTGGGTTTCAACTATTTAATGTTAATCGTGCTCATCAGATTTCTCTGATTTGGCCAGTCTGGTGTCGTTAACTTTAAGCCTGCACACTCTGACAGGAGACCAGCAGGTGTGTGACTGTTGAACCTCAACTGGGAGGGTGAAAGGGTAACGGTGTGGTATTTATGTAGGGAATTTACAGCCTGGGATGGACACTTTGCTAACACACTCACTCTATTAATAACTCCCTGCGCCTCGACACCCTTAGTGCAGGTTTCACACAAAATGTACATTCCTACATTGGATCTTATTGCTCTAAAGAGATCCGATTGTCTTTAAAGAACCCAAATGTGCATTACACTAATGTGAGCCACTGACACAGGAGCTGATCTGAACTGTGCAAAAGGTGCTAATGAGGTCTGGTTGTAAAACCAAGTCGTTTTCGACCAAACAGTCGGTCAACAGGGCCGTTCAGCATTCTCATCATGAGCGGCCAGCAGTTGAGAGCAAAGTGGAAAATTCCGCTGTTTGAGCGTGACATGCTTTCAGTATGCCTCAGCTTTTGCAAATAGATGCGCAGACTGGTGGGCAATCCTCACAGAGTCTCTAACAGTTTGTGTTATTTCCTGCAGAGTCGTCAAAGAAGAAATTTCGGATGACAATGCCAAGCTGCCTTGCTTTAACGGGAGAGTGGTGGCTTGGGTAAGTGAGATTTGTGGCAGATCAGGATCAACCCTGCTGATTTCCCAAATGCAATTCCAGCGTGGATGAACTGAAAGAATTTAAATGCAAGAAATATGAAGTTTTAAGTAATGACCAGAGGGATTTGAGTGAACTTGAAAAACTTGAGTGAACGACTTCTGAAACCTAGTACAATTGATTCAGAACAATTTACAAACTATTGATCTTTAGATTTTTTTTTTTTTTTGAACTTTACGTTTCCTTTAGAGGTAAAATTGACTCCCGGACACTTTATTAGGTACACTTATTCAATTGCTCGTTAACATAAATTTGTAATCAGCCAATCACATGGCTGCAACTCACTGCATTTAGGCATGTAGACATGGTCCAGATGATCAAACCGAGCATCAGAATGGAGTAGGAAGGTGATTTATGTGACTGAGCGTGGCATGGGCTGGTTTGAGTGTTTCAGAAACTGCTTGGGATTTTCTGGGACTACCGTCTCTAGCGTTTACTAAGATTGGTCAGAAAAATAGAAAATATCCAGTGAGGGTTAGTTATGTGGGTGCAAATGCTGTGTTGATGCTGGAGGTCAGAGGAAGATGTCCAGTCTGGTACCTCAAATGTTCACTCCGTACAATCGAGGGATGCAGAAGAGCATCTCTGAACACACAACAAGTCAAACCTTGAGGTTGATGGGCTACATCAGTGGCAAAGGAAACTAAGGCAAAACTTACCATTCAGAGGGTAGAGTAGAATTTGGCATCAACAACATGAAAGTGTGGATCCATCCAGCCGTGTATCAATGCTTAAGGCCGGTGGTGGTGGTGGTGCAATGGTGTGGAGACACCAATTGAGCATCGTGCCAAAACTACAGTCTCCGTGAGTATTGTTTCTGACCATGTCCATCCCTTTATGACCACAGTGTACCCATCTTCTGATGGCAAAATCTTCCAGCAGCGTAATGTGCCACGTCATGAAGCGTGAATCATCTCAGCCTGCTTTCTTGAAGTTCACCGTACCTCCACAGTCACCAGTTCTGAAGGCAAAAGGGGGTCCAACCGTGTACTAGAAATGTGTACCTAATAAAGTGGCCGGCGAGTGTCTGAATATAAAATAGAGTGCGCTGAGAAACATTCTGCGCACCAATGACCCAGATCATTGTGCATCTCTCCAGAGGTTCATTCAATTGTGAGCTCTCTCCATAGAAATTCGATGTGTTCATCTCATAAAATAAACAACCCTCAATATACAGTCTTTTCCTAATAGATTCCACCTGACACTTTCTCCGCCTTTCCGTAAACATCACATAGAATTTAATATTTGTAATTGCAGAGTTAAAAGTTCACAAGTACTAGACTATTGAAATATTTATCTTGATAAAAGAAAAAAGGAATCTCAGTCAGCTCTTATTCTGTACACTGAGCTGGTGTGAGGTGCTAAATACAGGTTAGCGGACTCCGGCTAGGCTCCAGCTGCCGAGAGCTGCACAGGCATGCTGAGATCCATGACACTGAGCTCTGCTGCACTCAAATATGTGCTTCACACAGAGATATTCGGCCGACAAGAACATGATCACTGCTTTACATTCCATTCTGCACCGGATCTCTGCACTGCTTCAAGGTTGTTTTATTGATTTGTGCATAGAAAATGAGGAATAGAGTGTTTAATGGGTGTAGCTTCCACTTTCACCACTCTTTATTTGTGAAGCAAGAAATCATAACACAGCGTCTAATGCCGTTTACAATCAGACCACTTTGAGCAAACTGAAGATGGTATTATTTCTGGCTGATTTGAATGAAGAATGCATCATCGTCGTCATGTTTGTTGGCGATTTTTAAATGTGTAGACTGTATCTGCACTAGGCCTCTGAGAAGTAGACCACAGAGAGCTTTTTCACTCTCCTTTCTATTTCCACAAACACTCTCTTCTTTCTGCTGGACCACTTATTTATGCAGTACTAGTAGTTAGTCTGGAGAGTTTCTTCCTGAAGCCTTTGTGAGTATTTGTGTGTCTGGCTGCAGTTGGTGTTGGCTGAAGGCACGCACTCGGATGGCGGATCTCAGTGCACAGAGAGTCACAAAGAGCTGCCTCCTCCATTGGAGAGAACTGGAGGGATTGGAGATTCCAGACCCCCCTCGTTCCAGTGAGTACTACAAACCTGGAGAAATCATGATTAAGTTGTTTACGTTTATAGTACATAGAGATCTAATGATCATGTATATTGATATTAACTGAACCTCAGTTTTGGGTCGGGCTAGGTGTTACCAATTCAGCAATTCGATTCTTATTTTTTGGTTTCAATATCAATTAGCTATCAATATTTCATTTAAAATGTTAGTATTGTGGTTTTGATGTAAATGCTGGTAACTGGAATTCTCCTACTTAAGCTAAGTACTGAAATGAACTTTTTATTTTATTTTAATAAAAGGGTTACAATAACTTTTATTTTAATGAGAGGTGAATATTCACATCCTCTTAGGTGAAGCACATGCTTTAAGAATCGATTTGGGGATTTCCCGCATTGATATTGTTGCGTTAAATTGAAGATCAATTAAAATTGAAGAATCTTTTTTTTTTTTTTTTTTAAACCCAGCCGTAGGGTTGGTGATGATTGATTAAAGGTCTATAGACAACGATCTGAATTTTCCATCTGAAGTTTCGTACGCCAACGCACCATACGCGCCAACTGGACATCACACACCTGACTGAAAGAGTAGTGCCAACGATAGAGTTTCACACTGCCATATCGGATCCGTTTTTTGCAAGGAGAACGACCAAAGAAATCTGGCTCTTTCGACAAAGTGAGTTGGTGGTGTTCATTCCACATTTTCATAGCGACTTTGCACAAGAAGCAGTAACGAAATATTTCTCCACATTTTTGTCAAACTCCCAACAGTTTAAACCACTCAATCCGTGTTTTTTTTCTTTTTTTCTATGTGTTCTTTAATTTCTTCTCCATCTTCGTCTTCTTTTTTCCTGTTTCACTGTGTGTTGCAAAGTGCCTCTGTTTTACTCCAACGCCATCTTCAGGCAGTGAGAGTCATTGCATTAATAATTTTTTCACAGAGATTTTTGCGGATCTGAATCAATTCGGATTGTTGCGTAGAGGCATTAAATTTGGTTTAAAGTTGTAGATGGTCAATAGAGGGCGATAGACCTCTCCCCTACCACTCACTCAATCCCTAATATACATATTTATGTGAAAATTTTTAGAAAAATATGTTTATAACTCATTTATTTTTATGTATTTAGGTGGTATAAAGTTGTTGGTTAGCAAAAAGGCCTTCTTTTTGCTTGAGTTGATGACACTAGATCCTGATTGGCCAAAGGCATTGTTTATGCAAACGTGAGCGCGTCATCTGAATACTTGTCACATAAAGGAAGAGTTTCATACAAACGATTAATGCTGAGCGTTTTTTTTTTTTTTTTACCTTGGATGCGCTTCAACCTGAAGACTTCAAAACCAAATGTTGACTATTAGGCTATTTAATGACCTTGGCCATGGTCTCTATGCAGGAATACCCTCCCGGGCTTTAACTAGAGAGCCATTGAAAAGACTATAAAAGAATAGAAATGCTAAATTCATAAGATTTGTAGTGAATAAACATGTGTGATTTGAAATAGTACATATTTGTTGCCCTTTTTGGTTAATTGGCGTACCCCCACCGCATAAAATGCACCATCCACCAGTGGTATCTACGTTTGGTTGGCTTTTAACTGCTCCCCTGTTGTTTTGGCTGAGCAGAGAAAGCTTCCCGAGCAGTGCACCGCTGTTCCTCAGCAAACACACAGATTAAATATTCCCTTTGTTCTCATTCTAGATGATGAACGAAAAATCTAGTTCAGCAATGCTTCAAGCCAGTCTCCAATATCTGATTTCTACTGTACTTGCTCTCTCTCGCCCTCTGTGAAATTCCAGGAAATTTCTTTGTCTAATAATCGACTTTCACTACCGTTTTTTTTTCTTTGGTTTATTCAGTCTGTAATTTTCTGTTGTCTAACTCCATCTAGTGGCAGAGCATATTAAGATCCACCCCAGAGCAGCATCCTCTCCTCACAAGTCCATCCTTTCCACTTCAGCCTTAGCTTGAAACAGGGATGAATTCCGCTCCCTCATGAAATCTGCCTCATTTCCATTATAAAAGCCTCACCGTAAGCATCAGTGAGAAACCAAATGTTATCCCCTGCCTGCTCCCGTTGAGCTGTGCATTATTTATCGGCGCTGCTGAATTCATTGGTTTGGGTGAGGAGAGTATCTCATCGGGCATCCCTTGAGCAGATAATCCGGATTAGTGGACACTAAAAGCCCTTGTCTCAGTTGCCCCGCGGGCTCAGCAGGGGGACACAGCTGCCTTGACTCCCCTGGGAACCCTTGATCATCTCATCCGTCCCCTTCATATACAGTGTATACCCCCTCTCAGAAGGCTGTGAAAGAATAAAAATCTTTTTCGGAGACCTGTTTTTATTAATTGGATTTATTCTCCATTTGGATCTTGTTATATTATTTATTTTATTATTTTCTCAGTATTCTGACTTCAGCGCATCATGTCTTCACCAATTTGAAGGGAGGTTTTTTTATGTTGTTTGTGAGCTTTTATGCATCGTTTCATGAAGGAATGTGGCTTTTAAATACATTTATTTACTTTTACATATATACAAGTGAGAAAAAATACTTTTAAAAGTACTTCAAGGAGTATTTCCTTACTGATTACTGAAATAACGCTTGCAAATCTGTTTAAATAAATTACTTAAAGGGAACATGTCTTTATTTAAAATACAAAATGATTAAGGGCACTGTCTCTGAATTTTGTGGCATATGAAGAAAAACATTTAATTACCTAAAAATAGGTGTTACTCTAGAATATCTTTTAATTAGTTTGGTTTATGGCTAGCTTTAGCTTTACAATATGTTTTGATTGATTTATTAGGGGTGGCACTATATAATGCGTATCATGGAGCCACTAGGAGCTGAAGTGCATTTGTTTCTTTGAGTGATTGTGATTCTAGTCACTTCTGAAACTTCTTTACCTTTTACTTGTTCATGTAATATTTACTAGAAGACAATCATCCTTCACTCACATTATAAATAATAAAGATAAAATTAGCTTCCTCCATCACTTACAGTAAAAAAACCTAATGCAAAATTTACCCTGCCCCCTAGTGGATGGATGGTAGACCCCCTTGTGCTTCGCTTTATGGTCTCAAAACTTTTTAATTTCCATTTCGTTATCAAAAACTGTTTCGATAGTGTATCGTATTGTGGACGATTTTTAAAACAACATACTAATTGCAAATAGATAAATGTAATTAAATAAGGTGCGTACGAAGAGTGCTTTCAAAAAGATAAATAATAGCTTTTTTTGTTTAACAAAATGCAAAATGAAAGAACATAAGATAAAAAATAAATAAAACCAATATTAGATTTTCCTGTCTTTTCCATTCAGACCAGCAGGGAAATCAGTGTCGCACATAGATTGAAAACCAGTCATGAACTGAAACCGCTGTATAGGAGGCTAAAACTGGGTGAGGAACAGCCAAACAGCTATTGATGTTTCTAGATATTTGTTGTGATAAGATTCAGCACAGCAACGATACACAGGGTAGTTCTACAGCATCAACAAGGTCTCTCCCAGACAAAGATTTCATGTATAGACTGGGGTTTCAACAGGTGCTTTTCAAGCTCTTTTGGAGATGTACAAAAGACATGCAGCATTGCAGATCGTAGATGTAGTAGTTGCCATGGAAACCTATGCAGCAGATTCAAGATCAAGCTTATTGCGCTATGAAAACAGAAGATGTCCTTCAATATCTAGAGTTTTTGGCACAGTGCTGTATATTGGAGTGCAATACAATTTTTCAATGATGTGTGTCATCCTACATTTGGTAAAAAAAAAATCCAAAGCAATGTCCATGTCATGTTCAGTGGGGATGCTGATCTCGTTTAACTCTTTATAGCGACATAGCAGTGTCTGTCCAGCAGGGGGAGACATTTGCTTATTGCTCCGTGATGGACCTAATAGAGACTTGCCTGAGCTCTGCAGAATTTCATCTAGATTTTCTGGGAGGATATATGGAATCAGTTGTGAAATAGATTTAACCTAATTTTTTTTAGGTTTATTCACTGTAAAGTAATATTTTCTGGTTTAGTTGTTACATGGCTTTTAGCAGCATTTAAGTTCACTGGACTCCCCAGATTTCTGCTAGGCTCCTGCCAGCTGTTGCTGCTAACATTTTAATCATGTTTGAACAGTATCTTACAAAATCGAACTATATGTTTAACAGTGATGCGAAGGTTGATCCAAAATGAGCAGGTGTGTGCATCATTAAGAAATATTTTAATGATATTAGGGTCATGGTTGGTCAGGTCACATTCCCAAAGCAATCAAGAAGTGAGTCAGGTACAAAGCTGTGTTGTGGATATGCAAATCGGGTGTGGGTTGTTCATACAATTAAAAATGCAACTGGTTCAAAAATGTAAATAAGTTTGAACACAGTCCGGAAGAAGTATGTTTTCTTAATTTCTGGATTAGGCATATGTGGAAATCCCTTTTCATGTTATGATTTCTTGCGCCAATTTTATGCCAAGATACAATGACTAGGATTGTACTGGTTTCTGAAATGTTGACTCATTAAACTGTTCTCACCCACCTCGTGTTACTGTTCTGCCTGGAGCGCAACCATCAACCCGACTAGACTCCGATATCCAGCACATCTGTGTTGTCTGTATTCCCATTATGCATCATGCTGCATAAAATATAATATTATTCCAAAAAAAGAGCTACTGAAGTTCAATGTGGCATAGAAAACCCCTGGAATCCAGAAGCTGCTTTTTGTTTTCAGCCAGGAGTCACATGACGGCTGCTTTAAATCTATTACTGTAAATCATACAATGTAGGTTTTTTATTATTTATCAAGTGTTTTATTTAGTTTTAAAGCGAATGCTCTTTTTGTGCATGTTTTAGTGCCAATGCAGTGAGCAGTCGAGATGGGCTCGACACGGAGACGGCCAGCGAGTCTCTGCAGAGCCAGCGAAGAGAACGAACACACAGAAGGCAACGAGAAACTGACTGTGAGTAAATGACCGATCATAACCATGCCATGCAGGAAACACTTGATGCATGTGATCTGTTGAACCAGTGTGACCTGCAGGAGATGAATGTGGAATATCCTGGCTTCTGACTCAAAAAAAAAGTGATTTAATCAAAGTCTCTGCTTGGGTAACAGTGACACTTTTTATAAGAAAAACAAACAGAATAAATCCCAATGCAATGGGATGGAAATGCTTTTACTGTCAACCGGGGTCCAGTAGGGGCAGCATTTATGGACTTACCATTTAAACACATCATCCGTTTTACATGTTGACGTTTTAGTCTTGGAACTTTCTGAATCATAGAAAGATTCCTGGAGTTTTTAAATTTAAATTCTTTTACCTGTTTTTAATTCTTCTAATCTTTCCTCGGTCTGCTACGAAAAATTCTTTCTGAACCAGTTATTCTGCAGAATATCACAGTATCAGTTCTCCAGCAGATAGACGATGGGTTTATGCACATTTTGAGATGAGTTATGGGTAAAGAGCAGCGTACGAAAGCTTCCTTCTGTAGGGGAAAGATACGGTCACCAGAAAATGTTCCTGGTTTCAGCATTCTCAGTGGATTAAAGTGAGGAATTTCCACTCAAGTGTAGATGGATGACATTGTTTCTGCAGAGTATTTTCTGTCTTCCTTCTCACAAGTGTCCTGCTGTTTCTCAGTAGAATAATTTGGTGCTTTTTCCTCTTTAGTGCGAGCCTTGGCAAAGATGATGGTGATTTATAACGATTCAACAAATTTCATCAGTCAGTGATCGACGATAAAACACTGGTTTTTTGACCTATCTGGAGAATAAATATAGACCTTTTCTACTGCTCGGATTCAATAAAGGAAATATGTGAAATATGAGAGATTAGTTGTTAAGATCGGTGCTCTACGTGCATTTCCTCAAAAAATTCTGAAAACAATAGACAGAGAAGACGAGAATTAATCCGTTGATGAATTGAACCAGTTTTCACTGCCCACTCAAAGTAAACAAATATGTGAGATTATGGTTGCTGTGTAAGTCAATGTATATATAATAATTAATTATTCCTTTGTAAAGTGCCATTAAGCAATTGTGCAGTGAATGAACTGCTCAAGAATCCTGCTTAACACCAATGCATCATCTGGCTTGAACGCAGCTGTTCAACCAATAGAACCCTTCCTATTAATAATACAGAGGCATAATGTGTAGACTGCGAATGTTTGGGGGTCTGTAGACGGTAGGTGACCTGGGATGCAAACGTAGATGTAGTAGAGTTCTCCCGCTAGATGGGTTCAGTTTGTGGGTTAATGTCTGAGGGAAGCATTTCATTTCTCTTACTGTTCGTTTCGCCAAGTCGTTATGGCAAAAAAACTAACCCGGTCAAAAAGTTTGGGTCACTTTCAATCTCTTTAACTCCCAGCACAAAGTCAATCGAATGTCTACATCCATCTGACCCTGTTTAACACTCTTTAGCTGCAAACCTTTAGCTGTTTTGTGAAGGTCTCTACTAACCCCATCTAGCGTCAGGACTCTACAACATCTACAAATAATGGTGTGCTCTCAAATCCATAGCCATTTGATGTTTAGAGATCTATAGAAAGTAAGCTTTTATTCTAAGCAAATGACAAATCGTATATGATGATGTATGTGACCAATAAGTGGCCTGTATGATGTCACATGGCTTTGTTTTGAACTAGTGCGGAGCTGAGCACTCAGTGTGATGTTAACCAAGTCTGAAGATGACTGTAACATTATATCAGTCGTTTTTCTTGGTACGGACCAAATTAGACGAACTAGAAGTGTGAAAGCACCCTTAGCCTTAGATGTCATGCCCACGTTGGTACCCGCGAGATGTCTGGTACAACCTATGGGGCATTTAACTGGAAACTCGTCATAATGTTATTCGTGACCTGATTGGTTTGAAGTCCGTATTATTGAGTAAAAAAGATGTTGTGTTTTACTGGAAATGGGCGATTATTATAAAGAACTAGTAAATATTGGATTTGCAAAAGTATGCGAAATTCATGGCGTACATTGTCCAGGTCAGGCCCCATGTAGTAGTGGATGGTGCTCCGCTGTCTTTCCTGTCTCGCTCCACTGTCCTGTCTGGAAAGCAATACAAAAAAAGAGCAGTACAGAGCGCTTGAATTTTGATTAAGGAGATGTTTGGCAATTGGATTTGGAAAGCAAATGGATTTTTCTCTTTGTCAGCCTTTGGGGGAATTCAGAATCAGAAAGACCTTTAATACCCAGTACGTTTGTGAATTTGTTTTGGTGTTCGAGGCGACCAGTTGCACATTTCTAGATGACAGGAATAAAAAGTAAGAAATATATACAAATACACAGTTTTACACAAGAAATAAATGAGTAAAGCAAGTGGTATTGCACATAGAGATATTACACATAACTGTGTACGGTATTTGAGTGTTTGTCTTCCTGAGGTAAGTGCTGCAGACAGATTTCAGCTGTTTACTCTGCCATCAAGGCTTTACATGCATATGTTTCCTGTTTGATCACCAAAAATAGGTGCCTGTGTCTTTGTAAACTCAATCTGGAATACTCGTTTTAAAAATGCATGGATCACATGTTGGAATGGTAGGTCTATGGCATAGTGTGATTCTAACAACTGAGGAACAAACCTCAGAGGATCTTCTTTCAAAAAACATGCATGTAGTCCAAATGGTTGACTTGCAATGTTCTTCGTATAGACGTTTCCATTAGTTTTTTTTAAAGGAACCCCAAGAGGTCATGAGTCTTCTGAATAGCAAATATTTGACAGAATTTTCTGGATGTTGACTTATGTTGGGGTGACTGCTCAAAAAGTTTGTGTTGTGTGTGTGTAGGAGGGTGGAGTAGATGAGACAGGTGTGTGAGACCTGGGGCAGCATCGTTGAGAGTGGAGATCACTTTCTACCCTCGAGTGTTTCATCTTCACCAATATTTAGTTTCCTGTCGCCGTGTGTTCATCAGACGGTGTTCACTTGCAGCTGTTGATCAGTTTGGCTCATGTTTAGTGTAAATATCTTGAATATTTTGGTTTGGAGATCAATGTGCTCAGTTAGAAATGGCAGTTTCTTTATGCAACGGAACAAATTCTCAGGTTTACATCTGAGAAGCTCATATCACACCTTTGCTCAGGGCCGTTTCATTCACACACACTCCTGCAGTGGTTCCAGAGGAAACTGATCCTCAGGAATGTTTGGTAGATGGGGCAGGAGGTAACTTTTAGTTGAAATGCTGCTGGTGAACAAGGGGTTGCAGCAGTGCATGGAGCGATGTGCAGCAGATGAGGTAGGACCGATGTAGCTGTACATTTTAAAGAATTTCAATGTATTTATCTTTGTTACCTAATCAACTGGTTGCATTTTTTTTCTTCATGTTGTTCATTGTTTAATATCGCAGTTAGTAAAGGGTTCTAATGTCTTATCAAATAATGGTTTGGTATTGATCCACATAGCCTTTCTAAACGTAGACTCTGCATAAAGTGTAACACATTAAAAATAAACAGTGTAGTACAAAAGTTTCGGGCTAGTGTGCTGGAAAAAAGGCTGTAAACAAAGTATGCTTTAAGAAATGTGAAAAGTGACTTTTTTTTTTTTTTGTTATTTTACTACATGCACACAAAACAAAACAATATTTCGTGATTCCAGTATTGATTTTCATAGGTACATCCACAGTCAGGGATTTTGTAGGATTATAGTCTGGTGTATGATCAAACGGCCGTTAATGATCAGCAATGTCACACATAGGATGAAACCCAGTCATGAACTAAAACAGAAACAGCTGTGTAGGAGGCTTAAACTTTTTAACAATTTCAAACAAATTTTAACAATACTGTTTTTGTTTCCTGTCAGTTCCTCGTGTGAATGGTCACTTGAAACCGGAGCGGGTGAATCGTGACTCGGCCGTGGGCTATGACAGTGCATCTGTAATGAGCAGCGAGTTGGAGTCCAGCTCCTTCATCGACAGCGAGGAGGATGAAGACGCCAGCAGGTCAGACATTAGCCAAATTTGTTTGAGAGTGGGGTGCACCTCCAAGCTTCATGTTTGAGGATTTTTCAAAGCAATCCACATCTGCAAATGGCCCGTCATGCTCGTTACACATGGGCAACATTTTTCATAATAATTAAAAAAATGGCAATTAAAGTAACATGAGTAGATCATATTTTACAGAATCCTCAATCTTACACCACCTTTTTTTTTACTGGGCATTTGGAGGAATCTGACACAAAACTTAAAGACTAATTCAGTATAGAAACGTCTAGGTTGTGTTCATTTTAATAATATTATACATTGCAATTCAAACCAAGAGTTTCATGAACATTTTGACGTTGAAAGCACACTGTGACGAGCCTCAAACTGAGCTGCTATTGACAAGCATTGAACTCAGGTTGCTCTGTTAAGTCACAGGCTCAGTAGCTCTACCGACCAAAGCTCTTCATCTCACCTCATGAGGAGACACAAGCGTCGCCGACGAAGGCAGAAGGTCACCAAAATGGACCGAGTGAGAGCACCATCTAAATTGCTCGGCTCTTCTCATTGAAGCTTGATACGTGCTAACATTAATATGTTCTCTTTGCAGTCCTCATCCTTCAGTAGCATCACAGACTCCACAATGAGCCTTAACATCATCACAGTCACTCTCAACATGGGTAAGAACATTTCCATTTTTCATCCTGTGCACGTTCATGATCTAGTATGCTTGAAATGATGAAAACCTCATTAAAATAGACTTTTCTGCATTTTTTTTTTTTTAGAGAAATACAACTTTCTAGGAATCAGTATCGTCGGTCAGAGCAATGACCGAGGAGATGGAGGCATTTACATAGGCTCCATCATGAAAGGAGGGGCGGTGGCAGCTGATGGGAGGATTGAACCCGGAGATATGCTGTTACAGGTGAACTCTTCCTCTAGAGCCTCTACTCATGCATACATGTAAAGATCAGGATCCTTAAATTCCTCCATCCTGAAATGTTAAACCTGGTTTTCGAAAAGTCTAAAAATGGGAATGGTGTTCTTTAGGTTCTCTCTGCCCTTTACAGTGCTGTTTTCATCAGGTTCGTTAGGCCACACCACACAACTTCATAGCACTTGTTGATCTGTAATTGAAAATTAATTCATAACCCATAATAGAAGACTCTGGAACCAAGTTTTTAAGAAGAATTGATAGAAAACCCAGCTTTATTTAACTAACAACATTGAGAACAAAACAAGAGTGGATGAGGGGGAAGGGTAAGATGGAAGAACCACCCTGTGCATGCTTTATTCAAGCAACTTGTAACTTCCTGTTGTAATGTAACTCCCTGTTCTATTTCAGAACAATAGAATTCTGAATATTTTTTTCTATTACATAAGTCAGGAAACCGTGAACTAGAGCTGCACGATTCTGGGGAAAAGAACACATTTTTTTCCTTAGATTAAGATGAAGGGATTTTTGGTTTACCCTTCAACTGTAGGGTAAGACTTAATAATACGAATATAGACTTTAAATTTAAAAAGATATAATGAAAAACAGAAAAATCAGGAAAAAAAAACATTTTTATTGGAATCCCAGGGTAATACTCCAAGAAAGCATTTCTGTGGTCATTAATTGGGTGAGATCGCTGTGAGAGTGTAGTGATTATTCAATGACTGATGATGTCATTCAGAGATTCTTTCTGATTGGTCTGTTGAGTAGTGGCACCTTTGTGTGAAATGAAAATGGTTACTGATTTCTGCTTTAGAATTCATCTGAAATGCATTGTTTAACACTGCAATATAAACAACACACCACTCATTAATCCAAAACGAGACAAATTTTCTGTTATTTTCAGTTTCTGAATGCACTCATGGAAAATACTCACAACTCTTCAGTGGGCAGAATGGTGTTTTCTGCTTGTTTTGTTTATGTGAGCTCAGGGGTTTTCCTCCAATTCAAATAGATTGCATTGTTGGGTGAATCAGGCATCACTAACAATCACTTAAGTAGCGTTCACTGCTTTTGTATAAACATTCCATCGAAGGATGAATTCAGTCAATATTTCGTGCCTGTAGTGCAGAGGGAAAAAGAGAAATTTCCCAGAAAAATAAATTAAATGAATGATCAAGATTAAATGAAAATTAACTTGAAAATTGTGGTTAAAAAAAATGTTATCAATACAAACCATGCTGCATTTCCATGTCATTCAGACTAGATGATTTCTATAAATCATCTTCTAACTTAGTGTGAAGGGATTGTGGCTGCTTTAAAACACATTGAAAGAAGTTTCTAAATCGAGACTGTGAATACATTTAAACTTTCCTGATTCAAAGCTTCTTTAAATCCATGGTATAGTCAGGCTGTATACCCAAACGAACGTATCATGTGCTTTTAACTCAGTAATGCCAAACTAATTCCACTATAGTAACATGCATTACTTTCACTTATTGATGCAGCATATTGACAGTGCACTGTAATATCAATGCTACTGTAAAATGCCAAATGATGTGTTATGGTGTTAAATATGTTAACAATTAACATTCAGCACTTAACATATCCGTGAAGTGTACAAAAATAATGTAATAAAAAAACAGGGAAATAGTAAAAACAACTTATAACCAACCAGCAGTAAGGGGTGTATGGAGGTGTGGATGAGTGGAGAGGGAAAGTGTATGTGTGACTGAAGCAAAGGTTTGGAATAATGCAGATTATTATTCCAGACAGAAGACCTTGACTTATCATTTGCCATTCCGCCCACAGGTCTGCCTTAGTAACACACATTGCTTTTACTTATCGATTACCCTTTTCTGGGTCACCAAGTCACTTAATGTGGGCAGAGCTATGAAAACAGACAAAGAGCCTTTTAGTGTAGCGGTGTGCTAGATTTGGTAATTTAACTTCTACTCTGTTCATAATATACCTGTGCTTTCCTCAGGTTAACGACGTTAACTTTGAGAACATGAGCAATGATGATGCTGTAAGGATTCTCCGTGAAATTGTCTCCAAACCTGGGTAAGACAATAATTTACAGTAATATTAACGTCCACAGGTGTTGACGCCCTTAAATAGACAATTTTCCAATTTAATTAAAAGTAGTTTCTTAATTAGTATTGCAAATTTGAAGAGTTTTGTTTCAAAAAGTGAGACAAATCGAGTTATCGACTCCTTTTGCTTTTGTACAAGTAAATTATAATGTAATTTTTGATTAGAGACTCATTATGATCACATTTAGAAATAAAAGATTTTATGTTTTTATGGTTTTTAAGAAAAAAAAACGTAATTTATATTGTTAGGAAACATACAGTAAATTAAGGGTTTGTTTCCTAAGTTTGATTTAATCTAAACTTGATACAAGAGTAACTTTTTAATCGCTTTATTACATTGCCTTGAAAAGAGAGTTTATTTTCTGCAGCGATTTTTGAGGATGCAAGTGCTGCTGCAATACATGGATTCCATTTAATATTTTACCACAATGTCTTTATGTTTAATTTGTTCTTTTCAGGCCAATAAGTTTAACAGTGGCCAAATGTTGGGATCCCTCTCCAAGAAGCTACTTCACGATACCCAGAGGTACTATGCCTACTGCCTCCTCAACAGAGCTGCAACCTTAATTAATTTCTGAATAAAAATGATCTTCATATACATCCTTAGCCGAACCAGTCCGGCCCATTGATCCCGCGGCCTGGATCACACACACTACAGCACTTTCCGGACCGTATCCGCATTACGGTACTTTTTTGTTCATCTGTCCTGCTGTTAAACGAGTTTTGTCAATTGTAGCAAAGAATTGTGTGTTCCTTGTTTTACAGAATTTGATGACCTCCCGCTTTCAATTTCAAAAACTGACATGGCAACTATAGTGAAAGTCATGAAGCTTCCAGATTCAGGCCTGGAGATTCGGGACAGAATGTGGTTGAAGATCACAATATCTAACGCAGTTATTGGTACGTTTAATGAAGTTGCCAACTTGAAAATGTTTTTGCTCAGTGACTGTTGAAATCCTTTTTATCACGTATCCTTTAGGGGCCGATGTTGTTGACTGGTTGTTTTCTCGAGTGGAGGGGTTCAAGGATCGTCGTGATGCAAGGAAATATGCCAGCAGCTTACTGAAACACGGCTACCTGAGGCACACGGTCAATAAAATCACCTTCTCGGAGCAGTGCTACTACACTTTTGGAGACCTCTGCCAAAGTAAATTCAACAGCACATACTGACAAGAGTTAAAAAAAAAACAATTTAGTAATTTATTTTTTTAAATAATTACAAGATATAATAATTTAAAATAATTAATAATAATTACATTTTTTTTAAACCAGGAAATTCTTTTCAAATCAAATTATTACATTTTTATATGTTACTATAAATAAATACAGAAATGATTACTTTGCATTTACAGCAAAAACATATTTTTAAAAATACAATTGTTGTTTAAATAATGGTAATGGTGTACCTGGGAACTTTTTTTTTGTTTTTGCACATTTAGTATTTTATAACTTGAGATTTTCAGTACTTTACTGGTAAGTTTGTGAAAATAAATTCTGAACATACATGTTTCTTTATGGTCTGTTTACAATGTTCTTAACCTTAAATCTAACAGTTTTCTTTATGTTTTGAGATTTTTTTGCTATGCAAGCTGTGAATATTGACAATCATGACCCTATGGGTTAAATCTTGTGCATTTTGCTCCACAGACATGGCCTCTCTAAACCTGAATGAAGGATCTAGTGGTGGAGGCTCTGATCAGGACGCTCTAGCTCCACTTCCTCCTCCAGCACAAAATCCCTGGCCCCTTGGGGGGCAGCCCTACCCTTATCCAGGCTACCCTACTCCCCTGCCAGGCTTCCCTCCAGGATACATGGATCCCTGCCACAGCTTCCACAGTGGAAGTGCAGGCAGCCAACAGAGTGAAGGTGCGTCTGTGCTTCTCTAATAATAGATAAAAGGAAAAAAAACCCTTTCCATACACAATCCCACAAACTTCCTGTTTAACTTTTTTCAGTTTTATAGTCCAAATAGAAGTTCTGAACTGCTAGAACTAATCCTCCAAAAGTCTATCAGGAACCTATCAGCATAGAAAGAAAGCCATCGGTGGGTTTATTGTAAATGTGTGTAGGAAGATGTGCTGGAACACTACTGTACATTCCGAGTTTCGCTTTCAGTAACTGAATGAAGAATACGCTTCATCACCAAACCAAACTACTAACCTATAGCCACATTTATACTGCAGACCTCATCTGATGACTAACTGCATTATCGTGCATCACATATCTACAAATGCAATTGTACTGAAAGTTTGATGTAATGCTTTGAAGCTGAACAGTTTCTCAAGTTAGAAATTTGAGCTGTTTTTTTTGGGGGGGTAATGCAAATTCTGCTTACTTGCAACAGGGTTACACCAACAGGGCTCTGTGCACTAGACTAAAACGAAATACAAATATTCTAAATATATTGTAAGGACAAAACATCTTTTAAAGGGATGTCTTGGAGCAAATGTTTACATTGTAACTCACCCAAAATTGATTTCAGACATCAATAAGTGAAAGCAATGGAAGAAAGGGTTCAAGAACAAGAGACTGGGGCAGTAGCTATAATGCAAAAATCCCAAATTAATGGGATTATAATTGGATTAAGCCAATTGATAACATGTGCTTGACTATATACACACTAATACATATAAATAAATAAAAATATTTGCTCAGCTTTGCAACAAGCGAAGGAAAAAAAACCCCTTTCATTTAATCATACAAAATTAATGTTTACTATAATTAGCAAATTATCCTTTTCCATTATTTTTAAAAGTAACATTTCAACAACAAAACAATAATTTTTTGTAGTAGTAAACAAACTTTTGAGATCTCAAATATTTGGCAACCTGAGGCTTCCTCACACATTGTCTGAATCAAACCAGAGACAGTCTGTTCACAGATTCACCACAAGAGTTGTTCGTCCATGTAAAAATTAAGCAGATACAAATTTTGTACAGTGGTACCCCGAGATACGAATGCTTCGAGTTACGAAATGTTTGAGATACAAAGAAAAATTCACGTCGCACATCGCGCTGCGCTTCCGCGTCCTGGCGCTTCTTTCTCCCTTTGAAGAAAGTGTGCTTTAAGGGTCTGATATGCCTTAAAACACTTTAAATCGAGCGAAACATTATGTATAGAATACCAATAATGTACTATAACAAATGTTAGTCAAGGTGTTGTAAAAAAATAACGTTTATAATGTGAAAAATGTTGTTCAGTAGCGCAAGTTAGTCCTCCTCACTCTCAAGGTAAAGTTTCACATTTGTGTACATATTTTGTGTGTGTTTTATTATCATTTATTACATTAACAATGTGTGGATTTAAGTATTGAAGAAACGTTACTTGATTTTTCTCTGGTTTTCCATTTTTTAATCCACTTCTACTGTTGTTTCTGAGAGCCGTTGAACAGATTAGGCGTTTTACATGTAAAACCTGCTTCGAGATACGAATGTCACCCTTTCATATTTCGGTGTACCACTGTATATGACAAAGATTTTGTGAAATGATTGAGAGTTGCTGTTTTTGAAACTGGACATTCTGAAGTAACTGTTTGAAACCTGATTCTTTTTGAAACCACTGGAGTGTCTGGAGCTGTTTGTGTTGTCATAAAGAAGAGAGGGAACATTCGACACCTTTCTGCTGATGGGCCTTTTTCGAAAACATTCCATCTGCATATGTTTGTAGCCCATCATGCCAAAACTGACTAATAATTGGAAGATGAAACAAGTTCAGCAGCTGAAAGTCCTGAGGCTTGCTTGTTGTGTTGAAGGACTGGCTGAGCTAGATCATAATTCTCTGTTCTCTTCAATTGTATTTTTCTGGCTCCCAGTAGACTGACGGGATTTTTCATCTAGGTAAGGTTTGTACTTTCTTTTTAATTCCTCCACGCTCTACATTTTCTTTCCGTCATCTTTTCAGTTGTTTATAACATGGGGTATTCCTCATGGTACTGCTGCTTTTTTGTGCGTGTTTCTTTCTATTGACAGTTTTGCATGATTTAAAAAAAAAAAAAAAAAATGTGTTTTTCTTGTCTCATCAGGCAGCAGAAGCAGTGGCTCTAACCCCAGCGCTGGTAAAGGCCGTAGAGCCTCTCCTCGAGACAAGGAGCACAAGAGCCCTTGCGGTGGAGGCAGCGAATCAGAAATGGGCATGTGGACAGGACGGATAAGCGAGAGAGCATCCAGTCAGCTAAGCCAGAGCCGTCTGGGCATCATTCACGGGCAGTGCCATGGCTTCACCTATAGCCACGCTTCAGCCCTGCCGCCCACTCACTTGTCCTGTGCCCATAGTGAGAGAAGCCATGGCTCCTCTTACGGCCCACCAGGTCTGCCCCCACCATATTGCCTAGCACATCTCGCCCCGAAAGCAGCCTCCTCCTGCAACAGCCCACCCGGGGCTCCACCAGTGCGAGAGCTGGGAAGTGTTCCTCCAGAACTGACGGCAAGTCGGCAGTCTTTCCAACATGCCATGGGGAACCCCTGTGAGTTCTTTGTAGACATAATGTGACTGAAGAAAGAGAGCCTTTCAGAGCACATGTTCTTTTGCTACTGACGATCCGAGCCCTGCACTGAGAATGTACTGACTGACTGGTTTAAAATGTTCTTTTTTCTGGCTTTGTTTGAGTAACAATATGGATGTCACAGCTTAAATTCTGAACATTTTCTAATGGTTATATTAATGCGAATCATTCTTTACTTTCACTGGTTAACAGTTTTGAGTATTTATGGAGTCAGCTCAAGGTTACATTGTCTGATAAGATGTGAAACGATGGCCATTGTAGGAATTTGAGCTAGAGTGTAACTAAAGATTGGACAAATAGTCATTAAGAGCTATCCCCCGCGCAAAATGGATTTATACTGTTACACTGCTTAGACACAAGAGCTAATGCCGTCCCTTCCAAAAATGGGGATTGTGCACAGCATAGATGCAGACCGTAAGCTCAGGGAATTATACGGAATTAATGACAAAGTGCAGAAATATAACCATCATCAAAGACTGTGAAATAGCAGATAATATATACTACAGGAAGTCAAAAACCACGGGAGGAAGTTTACACAGTAGACACAACTCACCAGTGTTTATGAAGTGATATTGCAGGCACGTTGATTACGCAAGAGATCCATCTCTTCTTCCAAACGTCTTCATTCGCTCTTCTTCTGAAGCATTTGGATGTACTGGGGAAAAACAAACGTAAATTAGCAAAAAGGTTCAGCGCAAACCAGAATTATACCAAACCAAATACTAGACCACCTGAAATACAAATGTATTTTGTGTTGTCCCGCATGATCGTGCAGTGTATTTATACTATCTACAATGCTATTTGCAAAAGAGAACTACAGCAGCGTACCATTCAGCTTAAAATTGACATCTTATGTACTGTATGTAAATGTACTATTCCATACAGATATACAGTTCAAATGATAAAAAAGCCATATTTTTTGTACTAAGCTAATGTAACAAATAATATAATTAATAACTGTAATTACTAAAATAAAACATTAGAAATAAAAAACATTTTGTAGTCATTAAAGTATGACACGCACGAAATAGAGGCGCATTAATGAATAAAAGCATATTAATCACAGTGATTTGTACCAACTAGCTTGTTAACATTTTGCCATTTTCCCAGTAATTAGTACACTGTGACTTCTCATAGGATAAGAGCGCTCCGGCTCATGAATATCGACGCATCATGAAAAATTGATCATACAGGAATACCTCACAGCAAGAAATTTGTACCACAATTAAAAGCAAGTCAATAAAAGTGTTTTCAATAATGTTAAACACGTTTAAATCTCAGAAAGGATCATTATTTGTACCTTAGGAACTGAAAACCACACCGGTGCTTTTTCCAATGCCCAGGAACCATCAGGTGTTGTGTAGAAAACTGCTTCTCCAAAGTTCCGTCGAGCAAAGTCCCAGTCACGTAGCCATCTTTAGAAGAAGTTTTCCCCTGATGTAAAACAGCTGGTGATCATCATCTAATGGATAATGATCAGGATCTTAAAAAAAAAAAAAACTCTTTGATTAGGAAATAACATTTTATACACTCATATTTTTCTAGAGCTGACTCCAATAAAAGCCATTAATAAAACTACTTCTGAAATTTTAAGGGTATAATTTTTGCCCAATCTGCTGTAAAACGTTTCTCACTTCATGACTTCAACAATCAGGGATAGCAAAACTGAAAATAAATTTGCATCGTAATGAATATGGCATTATTAGTTACTCAAAATATTGAGTCGAGAAAGTGACTAAATACAGAGAAGCAGAGTAAAGCTGCAAAACAGAATAATTTTACATAAAACTTAACATACAGTAAATTACAATAATATCCTCACATGACTTAAAACACACACATTTTATAAAATAAATTAAAAACAAAATTAAGTAACAAACACACTATGTATTTTATTTTTGCCATTTCTTTGTAATCCTGTCTGAAACTAGTTACGTTTTAATTAAATAAAATGTACCTAATCTCACTTTTATAGCCTATAATATTGCAAAACCTTAAATATGTGAAACAAATTCAACTTTGGCTGATAAAAAAATACATATTTTGAATTTCAATTATTCAAAATGTTATTTTAAGTTGCTAAAGGTGTAGATGTATTAGCCGTAAACCAAATTAAAATACGATAAAGACCATGCCATAAAGATCTAAAAAAAAAAAATAATAAAAAATTCACAGCTATTAATATTCATGCAGTTTATAATAATGCACATTTTTCATCACACAAGAACTTCTAATGATTTTCTAGAAAATGAAAAATACTACTAATAATAATCAAGGATGGCACTTTACTGCAACTTCAAAACCCCAATCTGCTTTGGTTGCATACATTTAAAAAAAATTATATTTCAGCATTTGAATGTGTTTTCAACATCCAGAGTGAACAAATGATGCCAGAAAATTAACTCTTTCAAAGGCCAGATCTTCTAAAATCACAACTAGAGGTCTTTTAATCGTTCTCTTTCAAGCTTCTGGTGATGACTACGAACCACATTTCACCCAGAATCAAACCTCTGCAGACAATCACCTAATTTTACAATCAATGTCCTTAAATATTGAATGTAACGTTGTACAAGGTTAAACCTCGGCTAACTGTTAGCATGCTAGGCTAACACATGGCTGCCAAATCTAACTCACTGGTGCTTTCATAGAGTCTGTGAACTGACTAAGAAATACTACAACAACTGGTTTAACAGACAACACTGTGCAGCCCAGTGCTTGAGTCCCTTTACTACAGAAATGCTCAAGGCGCTCTTTTATTCTAAAAAAAAAAAAAAAAAAAAAAGAAGGCATTTGGCAGTTCTTCTCAAGCACTTTAGGACTGCAACTTCTGGGCTTTTTAGATGAAACACTGACTGCATTTGAAAGCTGTTTACTTTGTTGCATCTCCACAAAGGGGAATGAATTGTAAATATGATAACATATATAAATGAGTTCTGAATTAAGAAGTGTCCAGTGATGTTTCAGGATGACTTGCTTATGTTGCACACTGATTAGTTTCCACACAGCGGACTCTAGTGTGACTTGCATATTGCAGAACATTCTACTTCTTTGAAGCAAAGATCTGATGCTTATCAATGCCACATTTCTTTCCACGCCAAATCAAATAATTTGGTTCTCAAGCTGCTATGAATGAAACGTATTCTGTGTGGGGGTGATTTTGTGGCAAGTGCTACATCATTAGTTTCATGAGATCCTTCACAGACCCTTAGGTGTCGCATGATTCTCTATTGTTCAAGTTAACTTTGAAATGTATTGATACAGCTGCTAAAAATTTAATAAATTTAGAACTGTTCTTTACACTAGAAAGATGGACCTTTGGAATATTTATATTTCTTTAACATATCTCTAAAATAAAATTTATTTTCCATCTGTGCATAGAAATCTGACCATTAGTAGAATAGGACCTTACAAAGTTGATATGGCTATGAAGAGTTATGAAAAATAACTTCAGATTCAGTTCAAATCTGTCTAAATGTCAGCTGGTCATATTTTAATGTGTCAAATCTTTATCTGATGTGCAATTTTGTAAAACTGTTTTTTAGAATTTAATGTTATTTGTGTACTCAGTTCTACAGAAAGCCTATATAACAGATTATGTCTAGTGCTTTGTGTCACTTTAATGTTCTAGACAAATCCCGATTTCAAGTACGACTAGGTGTTGGGGCCTGATGGGAAAGTGACCTCTTATACGCTATACATATCACATATCCAATTTATAACATTGAAATATTACAATTTTAAGCAAATATCCATGATTAATTGTATACAATTATTTATAAAGCATAGTTTAAACTTAAATTCAAGTTACTATTACATTTTATTGAATTATTATAAGTTGGGCTTTTACTCATGTGTTACATCTACAACTTAACTACAAATATAGTATTATAAAATGCTATTTTTTTTTTATTTAAGCAAAATTAACTGTCACAATCGGCACATACCTAAGGTTTATTTTAAGTGATCATCAAAGTGACAAGAGTAAAGAACAAATGCTTTGTGTCATTATTTATTAGTCTTTAGCTAAGTATGTGCTTAAAATAGGAAGATTAGAGCCACAAGGAGGTCAGTGGGTTAAAAGTGATTCTGTGGCCTGACGGTAATATTTATCTTTTTTTGAGAAAAGGTCAGTGTGTGGGAGTGTTTAAAGAAGGGAGATTACTTGCTTTGTCTGCAGCTGAAGCTATATAGACGCGACTGATTCATGCGATGAGACACTACCAGGAACAATCATGAATGTACTTCAAGTGCTTTGAGAAATATCCCAGTAAAGAGACTGTGAGAGTCTTTGTCGAGGAAAAGGAAATTAAATTAAAACTATAAAAGGATTTCCTTTCCTAAAAGCAGGACTTTGTAATGAGGTTAAACCTTTTCAAACCCAACCAAAATGAAAAGTACTCGCTTGGATTTGAGACGATTTTTTGGTTTGTTATTGAATTCTGTTTCCATTGGGTTTCTAGCAGGGACGTTGACCGATAGAGGGAAACACTGCATTACTCAAAGTGTGAGCTTCTGGATTACTTTGAACAGACTTGTAGTGGCAGTTTGATATCTTTTCAGACCATACCTTGCTTCCCAGTCCATAGTTATGAACTATAGTAAATAGAGGTGCTCTATTTGGAGCTTTCAATCAATCAATTAATGCACAGTGATTCTGTGTTTGTACTGCAATATAATCAGTGTTTCCCTTACCATTATATTAGGGGGGCGCCCCTTGAAGGTCAAGTTAATTTTATTTTATTTTCGTCGAATAACGACAGAAGTAATTTATATATATATAACAGGTCTTTGCTTTTTTCTTTTATTAAACGAAATAGCATTATGTTATTTATACGATGGCATGTAATTTCTGTCTCAACGTTTGCACGTTTACAATTGTCCTCCGTATTGTGCACGGCAGAGTTCCGCCCCGATGCGCGCGCACCGTGGAGTTCCGCTCCGATGCGCGCGCACACACACCAACCAGTGGACAGAGACTAGTGATGGGAAGTTCGGATCATTTTACGGATTCGGTTCTTTTGAGTCTCGTTCAGTAAAATGAACGGATCTTTTTTCGAGTCATTGCGTTCATTTTACTAAAATATCAATAAATGTTGAGTGTACTTCCACATCTACT